>SSNS01000552.1:0-26542 GCA_006937985.1 Aphyosemion australe | reverse complement strand
TTTTTATCTCATTCTGCTAACTTTGACAATTGAACTCATTTTCAACTTCACTTCAGTTCTAATGCATGTTCATCAATTTCAGCTGCTAAATTCACAGTTCAGCTAATTGTGAAAATTTAACTATTAAACTATTCCTACTCAAATACCAGCTGTTTAAACATTTCAGCTGTCCACTTTTTTAAACTGTGTACGGAGATTTCAGTTTTCTGATGTTTAGATTTATTTTCTCTTTTCTCCACTTACTTATTTGGCTTTAATACACTTTTTAGTGATTTTTTGCTCCTACATCTTTAAACCTTTTCAGCTCATTTTTACAATTACGTTAAATTTTCGCAGCAGAAAACTGCTTATTTCAGTTTAGCTACTCAGCTATCAGTTTCAAAATTCAGCATATCCTGCTAACTTCACAATTCAACTATTTGTGAAACTTTAACTACTTGTACTCAAATATGAGCTGTTTAAACATTTTAGCTGCTCCATTTTTTTAACTATGTTTAGAGATTTCAGTTTTCTGCTGTTTAGGATTTTTTTCTCTATATTCTCTACTTACTTTTTGGGCTTTTTAAAACTTTTTAGCAATTTTTGCTCCTAAAACTTCAAATACATTCAGCACATTTTGACAATTAAGCTTAGTTTTAGCTTCAATTCAGCAGTTTCAGCTATTGTATTCAGCAATAAAGCATTCAAACGCATTTCTGCAAGAAATGCAATTTATCTAGTTATTATTATTATTATTATTTGTTTTTTGTTCAGCCGCTTGCTGTCATGCTGTCTTTCTTTTCTTTTGATGCATGGATGGAGGACCCTCTCGAAAACGAGATGTTACATCTCAAGAGGCTGATCCTCCAAAAATATAAGTCAATAAATAAATAAATAAAATAAATGATCATTACATTCATGGGAAGGTCGACCCTGAAGCTGTACAAGCCCAACAAACCTGATAAATATGGCTATAAAGCATTAGTCTTGAGTGGCCAATATCAAAAAATACAATATAAAAATAACTAAATGAAGCAAAAATGAATAAAGAACTTTATATATGTATATGTAAATTAAAAATATATATGAAATATAATGAACATTTAAAAATTTGATGTAAAAATTACCTGTAAAAATAAGAAGGAACATTTGTAAAAATTATACATTCCAATATGGCAGCCTGGTGAAGTCATAATATGCTAATTTGATGAGAGTGAATTTGGTCCCATTATAAAATTTGGGTCCCACTGAAGATTTTTCTCATTTACAGTTTACCTTTGTCTCTAACCATTTTCAAGCTACAACCTTTTGAAATAGTCATGTCAGAATTGAATATTAAAAAAGAAACTTGGTGCCTAAAGGTTTAATACTGTTTTTTCATATCGGTATCAGATTGATATCGACAGATACTAAACTTCTGAAATCGGTATTGGATCGAATGTGAAAAAAGTGGATCGATGCATCCCTAATACTTTCCCATCCCTGTCTTGAAGGTAGGCATGGGGACCAACAATACTCTGTATGCTCTGGAAGACGGCTACGTCAGGTTCACCAAGGAGGTCTACATACCCCCCCCACGTAGCCTAGAGGCCACACACATCATCACCAAGCTGCCCAGAGGAGCTGTGCTCTACAAGACCTTCATCAATGTCCTGCCAGTCAAGCAGGAGGGCAGGTTCAGGCTGGTGGACCTGGTCTGACTCCTCCAGGATGTGGTCAGAATTTGTCTGTGACTGTTTAACCTGAGATCAGAGCCAACCACACATCAGTGGGACCTGCTGGCTCCTGATCTCTCACTGTCTCTGGATTAAACAGGCTGTTCATTTTTAATTTATCACACGGTTAAGACCGTCTCCCACAAACTGATCTGATTTAGTGACAAAAATAAATGTCTCATATATGTGGTTATCATTCTGCCATTCGTCCTTTAACCCAGCAGTAGAAGGACGCCTGTCAGGCATCATGTCTCGGTCGCAGGAGGAGCAGGAAGTTCACCTGCGCTACCTGTGTTTATGAAGCTGAGGTGGCTGATGGATACAATTATTGTGTTAAAGGGGACATACGGGTGAAACTGTAAAAATAAGAATCTGGTGCAAAAGTTCATTTATGTCAGTAATTCAACCTAAAAGGTGAAACTAATCTATAGCCCTTTTTATAAGACACACCATACCGTCAAATCAGCGTAATATTACAGCTGCCATGGCGGCATCAAGTTGCGTGAATTTTGCAGCATTCGCCACGCTTGGTAGTAATATTGCAGCTTCGCCGGTCTTATAAACGCACATTGAGCCTTGGCACAAAAGAGGGAGGTGTCATGACCACGTGATGAATTAATGCCGAGCTCCGGCCGGGAACTATATTGAAAATGAAAGTAAACACGGGCATAAGTTTAGTTTCTTAAACAGAATCAGCTGAGATGATAAACTGGAGCGATGTGGAGCTCCAGGAGCTTCTCTTCATTAGATCTGCAGCTCAGATCATCTGACAGCTCACAGGGACTGTGGAGCACACACACCTGTAGCTGACTGGGGAAAAATACTTGAGCGCGGCTTTGATCGCAATAAAAAGCAAGTTATGTCCAAAATACACGGAAGTCTGCGACAGCGTAGAGATCGCCCCCATACCTCCTTTATGCCGCCATCGCGTAATCTTTTATAAAACTGACATGATTGCGCAACATTACCGCCATGGTCTGAGCTCTTATAAACGACCTTAGGCTCCCAGATGCCGCATCGACGTTGCGGAAAATTGGCGACATTGTTTTATAAAAGAGGCTATTGAGTCCAGTGATCCTTGGCTTCTTGGGGACAGGGACTATGGTGGACATCTTGAAGCAGGCAGGCACATGACATGCCTCCAGTGAGGCGTTGAAAATGCCCGTAAACACTGGGGCCAGCTCTTCACCACAGTGCTTCAGTGTGGCAGGAGACACACCATCATGGCCCGGGCCTTTTCCAACATTTAATGTTTTGAATTGCCTCTTTACATCTGCCTCACGGATGTGTAGGGTTGTGGTGGAGGTGTGTGATGTGAAGACCTCCTGGGTGGGGGGTGAAGAGGAGAGTGCTGAGGGAAAATTCCACAATAACCCTTTTTATGACACCATGCCGGCAAATCAGCGCAATATTACCGCAACACAATTTGCAGCAAATTGGCAGAATTATTTTATAAAAAGGGCTTATGAAACAGGCTCATTCCATAAAATCCAGATATTTCAGTCTTTATCTGTTATAATAGTGATGATGATGGTTACAGCTGATGAAAACCTCACATTCAGAATCTCAGGTTCAATATTCTAGTCTCAAAGTGTCACACTCTAATCAGCTGATGAATCCAGAACACCTGCAGAGGGTTCCTGAGCCTTTAGATGGTCTCTCAGTCTGAGCTGGATTACTGACATAAGTGGACTTTTGCACCAGATTCTCATTTTTACAGTTTCACCTGTATTGTGCTAAACTCACCTTTTGCATCCTTGTGCTGCCATGTGGATCTTTACTGCCTCTATAAACACTCCAAACATGAAAATCACATCCATCTGTTTTCTGTCAGTGTTTCATTTTAAAACAAGCTGTTTGAAAGAGTTAAACACTTTGGGAACACTTTACAGTAGTGATGGTAAACTCGATTCTTTTTACTGAATCGAGTTTGAACGAGTCACTCACCAAAATGAATCTGGTTTTTTGAGTCAATGGGTCAGTTGCCCAGAGTGCAAAAAAATTCTGTTTTCATGCAAACTTAATTAGCTCTTTTTTCCATGTAAACCTTACCGCTAAGATGAGAAACTATCCATTTTATACACTGAAATTCTTTTTTTTTAGATAGTGGTGGAACTGAGACTGCTTATTTATTATCTTTGCAAAACAAATGAAGTGTAGACTGAATATCGTTAGGTGGCGTCAGTCACACTGTCAGAGTTCAGCTCAGGTGAAGGAACGACTTCCTAGGTAACAGCCTGAGTTTCTGCAGCTGAGAGCCAGGAGGGAGGGGTGAGTGAGCTTGTAGTACTGCGAGTTTCCACTGGGGGACGCCTATGAGCTGAAACCAGTCACTGAGTGAACCCCGCTTTCTTCATCTCGTTCCGACCTCTTGTGACTTCTTGCTCTTTGCTTCATAAAATGAGTACATCCAAACAGGTTTCAAAAGTAAAGGTTCTCTTGGGAAATGTCAGCAGTTTCATTACGATTGTTGTTTTAATCCAGTTTGTTTTGAGCGTAATGAGAAAGTAGTGAAGCAGCTCTCACGTGATCGCTTTAGACCAATGTGGAATGCGTATTTAGTAAAGTTAAAGTCCCATTTTAACTGACTGGACTAATGGTAAGGATCGCTATCGTCAGCGTTGTAAAGTCGATTTTCAGACTAACACACTTATAAGGAAGTTTGCCATGTGCCCTGACTTTGTGAAGTGCTCGTTATTTAGATCTTACATTGCACCCCTGTATACTGCACTCGATGGAATACCTACAGGGAAGCCATCACAAAGTGGCTTGGATTGCATGGTGAGAGTCGAGCGTTGGCAGAACTGTATCAACTTTACTGAGATATAGAATGTGTTAATATTCCCGACGACGCTGCCTTTCACCCCACCTGCTACGGGCGTTTTATAGATAAGAAACGTGTGGAACGTGAGGAGACCAAAGCTGAAAACACAGAGGAACACGTGCAAGGCCGTATCCAGAGTTTCAAAATTACCGAGGTCCAACTTCCGTTATCCCATGCACATTAACTACAAAGAAAAGACCAAAACTGATTTCCAGTTACATTATTTATTTAAAAGTAAAGTTACTTGTATGTGTATGATGTTCTTTTGTGTGTGTGTGAGTGAGCGAGAGAGAGGGAGAATAGATGAATATGTTTAGCTGGTGTCTAAAGTAGGGTTGCAACGATTATAAATGTTGGTACGATTATAGTCTGAGAAATAATCACGGTTTCATGATTACTTTACATGAATTGCTTTCACATCTGTAATAACAGATATAAATCATAGATATAAAGTATTGATAACGTGCATGAGTACATTTTATAAAGGTTTTAAACTCCTGAGGATATTTATTGCTGCTTTTCAGATTCTGCTTAGAAAAATTCATTAGTAAAATCAAAGTAATCTGTAGTTTTTAAATTTCAGTTTAAAACTTTTAAAATACCCTTGATTAGATTTGCCTAATAGCCTGTTTTTAGTTTCTGTAAAAAAAAAAAGGTTTAACTGTTGACACCTGGTCAAGGTTAACATGTTTATTCAACACTGAAAGATGGACACACCTTCATGAAATGAGAAGCTAAATTCCTACTAGTGTGTTTGTTATTATGTATATACTTAAACATAATTTCTACTTGTTCATGTCTGTATTTTCAAAATTGACTAGTGATATTATTTGAACAAGGATAA
Organism: Aphyosemion australe; assembly: GCA_006937985.1. Lineage (NCBI taxonomy): Eukaryota > Metazoa > Chordata > Actinopteri > Cyprinodontiformes > Nothobranchiidae > Aphyosemion > Aphyosemion australe. Next base: position 21,180 of record SSNS01000552.1, on the reverse strand, counting down.
ATTATATCATTGCTATGTAACATAGGAATAAAAAAGAGGTGTTAGATTAAATGTTAAAATGGCTTGCTGTACTGGCTTGTTATAGACAAATACAGGGGAAAGGTAGTACAGACTAGTAAATGAACCCACGTGTTACGTGTTAAAACTTTTTATTCTGCAAGTTCTGCGGGGGCGGGCGAGTGGGGGGGCTCAAGTCTATTTTGCCTTGGCCCCCAAATGCCTCGAAACGGCCCTGGGCTTGTGACGGAGTTTTGAAGCTGATCTGAACTGCTGGACATCCATCCTTCTCATCCTCCTTTATACATAAAAAACACTAAACTACAGAGAAGTAACTATCTATCTATCACAGATCGCTCTAATAGCTAAAGTTTTGCCGTCAATGTTTGTCTCAGTGTTTTCTCCGCTCCGTGACGCGCATCAGCCCTTTTGACACCTGCTGTCAGATCACGCAGCAGCCATCCTCTGTCCCTCAGCAGCAAAACGCTACTGAACCCATTCTTAGTTGAATTATTTTAGTATAACTCCGGTTTTATTTGGGCTCCTAACAAAAATAAAAACTGGTGTGTAGTTTATAATCCGCATTTTAAACATTAATTGAAACGAAAACTCAGAGAGGCGGAGTCTTGCTGCTGCTGCGTCCCAAAGGTGTGTTTTCATTGGTCAGCTGCAGACAGGAGTCGTAGGTTTTTAAGCAGCGCTTCAAGACTGTTGGAGGGTGTCTTCTTTCTAATAATGAGACTCATATCAATGGCTATGCTACACGTAGGCTGCAGTTGAGCGCAGCTGAGCTTTTTTATTTCAGCACCCCCTGCTGAAAATATGTTCCCGCGGCTATAAACATTAAGTTCGGCTGCCTCGCGTTGTTGTAGAGCCTCCCTTGTTGCAGAAAAATACCGAGGTCCGGACCTCGGTGTCCTCAATGGTAGATACGGCCTTGAACACGTGGAAGTGCTGCAGAGTGAACCCAGCACAAAAGATGAAACTCAGTCGAGATCAGGCTGCTAATTCCTTGTGCTGGTCCTGTGCTTCCAGCCCGGTGCATAATCAGCAAAAAAGCTGAGAAGTTCATAACTGTTCATGGAAAACATCAGAAAGCACATTTGGTTCAGGCTGAAACATCTTCTGCTGGTAGGTAACACACACACACACAGAGAGAGAGAGAGAGAGAGAGAGAAATGTAAATGTGAGGAAGTCATATGGGCTCTCATCATTTTCCTTCACTAACTGAATATTTATTTTTAAACTGAAGGCCAACAGCAGAAAGCTACTGAGATCAAGCAGGATGACATCATTCTGTTGCACATCAAGGTACCACAGTTGCTGCTACAGACACCATCTTCCTGTCTAGATCCACAACAACAGACAAACAACAGTAAGTTATGTATTATTATTATAACATTTGTATTCATAATTTCCCTTGACGTATTTCATCACGCGATTAAAGTATTTTCTGTCTGGTTTGTGTTTTCAGCTTTGATGTCGGGTAGAAGATCTTCTGCGAGAGGATCATCCTCCAGAGACTGATGGTGAACCAGGAGGTCCTGAGAATGAACCAGCTGACGAGGTCTCTTTCAGATCTGGTAAAGCAACATGAAGGTGTTGATTTTCAGACTACAGGTAACTGTTCTGACACAGACTGTTTCAGTATCTTCACACAGTTGTGCTGCAGATCACGGTCAAAAGGTTATTCTTAAACCAGTGAGACACGCCCACCATCTGATCGTACAGTAACTTTGCAGCCTGTTGGGGAGTTTTTAAAAATATGAATTAAAGAAAAATTAAAAATGAATAAAAAAATTTGAATCATAACAAACTTTTACTGTATTTGTTTTTCAAGAAAGACGCATAGAAGAGGAGGTTGACCCATGACTTCTCTCAGCTGGTGTTTTTAATGCCGCTAGCAAGCACATCTGTGAGCTGGTTTTTGTGGAGAAAAGCTGATAGACATGTTATAGACAGAAGAGTATCTGACTGAATTTACAAATTTGGGTAGCAGCTTTAATTTGGACACATCCACTTTTGTAACACTCTGCAAATATGTAAGTCACCTGTATGAGCAACCGGTTGTTCAAAATCTGAAATCTAAAACATGTGCCCCCTCACCTGCTGGTAATCTGACAGTTACCTGGATGAGTAGAAATCCTGCCCCTGACAGTGTAGGTAGTTCACTGTAGTTGCAGCAAAGGCACATGTGAGACGGGAAGGTGTTCCTGTATGTCAGCAGGACTCTCCTGCACAGTGTGTCCTGAGGCAGTGATGAAAAAGCTGCATCTGACTACAGCTCTGAGAGTGGCAGTGATGAATTTTAAATATGTAAAAATGATCTATCTTTTTATCCATCCATCTATCTATCTATCCATCCATCCATCTATCATCTATCTATCCATCCATCCATCCATCTATCATTTATCTATCTATCATCCATCTATCTATCATCCATCCATCTATCTATCTATCTATCTATCTATCTAATGTAACCATTGTTTCTGTGAATTTTTGGGAAATCAGCACAGAAGACTGGGGGGTGCAGCAAATGCACATCATTTTAAAAAATCCTTGAATCATTGAGATGTGCAGATGTTGTCTGTGCATATGTAAACCATGTTAATGTAATTATTGTAATATTTATTTATTAAAAAACAAGAATTTTCTGATTTATTGATTTTGACGTTTTGATTTTTGATGGACTGAGACTGGTGTAAATGTTACTCATGAAAGGACTTTGTATAAATGCTTATCTTCATTTTATTAGAGGTGATAGTTTTCAAAGTGATCTTTTAAGTTCACAAATTGTAATAAACTAAACTGAAATATCTGAATATGATTGTTTTATTAACATGCATGCATTACACTCGTGAGTAATCGCATCCTTTCATCCAAATCTACAGAAGTTACTTTAGTTAGAAAGATAAACAGAAAATGGCAGGTAGAGCTGGAACCCACGCAAAATGAAATTGTGCTTATATCCTGATAGAATATAACGGTATTGCTCTAATAATATCATTTCACAATCTTACAATATACATATTTTTCACTTTTGCTCTATAGGTCATGCAATGTCATGTTTGTACATTATTATTCAGCCTGAGCAGTGAAAGCGCTGTGAAGGCCTCTAGTTATTATTCTGTTTAAACAAAATAATAATAATGTAAAATCATGAGACTTTTGTTTAGTTAAAAACATCATTATACTGTTAAAACGTGATAAATGCATAGTAAGAACAATAAAGGTATCTTATAACGTTATATCGCTCTAATGTTACTTTGCGCGTGTTTCCGCTCCACGTTTCCATAAAAATAATTTTTGTTTACGAATTTAGAAGTTTTTAAGGTATTAAATCATAATCGCTGCTTTTGTTGAACTCCAAGTACACCTCCATGTTGGATTTCTGTTTACTAAGTGCGTGCGTGACAGCCGCTTCACTACTTTCTCATTACGCTTAAAACAAACTATTCCCGAATTAAAACAAAGATCGTAATAAAACTGCTGACATTTCCCAGGATAAATGTAACTTTTGAAATGAGTACGAATGTACTAGTTTTATGAAGAAAATAGCAAGTAGTCCCAAGAGGTCGAGATTCAATTTCTAAACACATTAGCTGTGTCCAAATCCAGGGGTTGCATGCTCATGAGTACCCGTTCTCATTGGTCTCAGGATATGGCAAGCCAAAGGGATCAAAAAAGTGCGCGTTCTAGATGGCGTAATGGCCGCCAAAACTGTATAGAATAGAATAGACTTTATTGATCCCATAGTGGGGAAATTCACTTGTCACAGCAGCACCATCACTCAAGAGGCAAGGCAAGGCAGTTTTATTTATATAGCGCATTTCCTACCCGAAGGCAACTCAAAGCGCTTTACAAAGGAGGATAATTAGAAGAAAAATAAAAAACAAGGATATATACACATAGGCAGTAATCTAGTATTGTAATCTTTGATCACTAAAATCCACGAATAAAAATGAAAACAAACTTGGGTACCAACCAGGGTATTAGCCAGAAACTGGGAAAGTGAGTGTCCTACAAGAAAGAGTGCCCGTCTCCCTTACAGCTGGTGGGGGGGTGGGGGGGTCACTTATGTAAGTAATTATGTTGTGTTATGATTATTTTTCCAAACAATCCAACACAAAAATTCTCATAATGAATAAAGCTGAAGATATTTTAAATAAAACACAAGCTAAATGTGATGAAAACACAAAAGTTTGAACTGAAGTAAAAAAATGTAAAAACAAAAATAATGTTTCTTCCTGCTTTCCTGATTCATTTAATCATTTTTATGTTTTTTTTTTTTTTGCTTATAGAAGTTACGTTTTCTTCACTAGTAAGTAACTGCAGGTAAAATGATGGTGGGCTGCGTTTTATGTTCACAAATATTAAAATAAGGTTGAGGTTTGTTCTTTTTCTCTGCCTCTTCATCAGCTGATGATGTCACGGCTGCGCGCAACGATGGGACAATCAGCTGAAACAGTTGAGGTAAATTTGTTGAAACTAAATCATAGGAGATGTCCAGAGAGTTTGGAAATGTGTTCCATCATGTGTTCATACACAAACGGCATTTAATTGACCTTTCGCCAAGCCCTGCCCCCCTTAGTTACTGTTGATAAGTCTGACAACAAGTGTGTCAAACACTGACCAGCTCTGCAGATTGCCGCAATGGAAAGAAGTAGACAGATGCGTGTCAACGACATATTTTGGAGCAATTCCTCCGCAATATCATCCAGATTGAGGCAAAAGGGGTTACAGTATGCAGTGGAGGGATATATTAGTGTCGGCTCCGCTGAGCGAAGCATAGCAGGGAACAAGGAGTTGGGAGAATGGGAGAAGGCGGCGTCTGGGGACACGTGGATCCGAGGAGCGGTGGCGGGGATGCGGTGAGAGCCTTAGGTCGTTTATAAGAGCTCAGACTGTGGTGGTAATGTGGCGCAAATAATTGTGTCCTTTTAATAAAAGATTACGCGATGGCGGCATAAAGGTTTATGTGGGCAGTCTCTGCGCTGTCACGAACTTGTATCTTGGACATAACTTGCTTTTTAATGCGATCAAAGTCGCGCCCCTTTGTCCTCCACAGTCCCTGTGAGCTGTCAGATGATCTGAGCTGCAGGCAGCTCTAACGGAGAAAAGCTCCCGGCGCTCTGCATCGCTCCAGTTGATCATCTCAGCTGAGTCTGTTTACAAAACGAAACTTATGCCCGTGTTTAATTTCATTTTCAATATAGTTCCCAGGTAGCCTGGCAAGCCATCCTATATATAATATATAGTATGGCCACAAACCATTGACGGCTCTCAGTCGTGGGGCGGGATCTACGGTTGTCTTTCAAACTGTCTGAATGCAATTGGATAGCGCTAGGACCAATCAGAGTAATGAACAACGTGACGTGATCACAGCGACGGAAAAGAGGGAGGCAGCAATGGCGTCTAACATCAATAATTTCTGACATTTTTGTATGAAAAACGTGAATATCAGGTGTACTGGGACATTGCACTACTTTGATAAAAATAAGAAGCCACTAAGTATATCCGACAGACTTACGCACGTTGGAGTCTAAATAATCCAATCTTGATGACAAAGCCATTTCAAACCAACGTGGCTCCTGCGTTGCCGCCATGTTGTTTCTTTTGGCGGCCGCAGCGCTGACGTCGTCAGCTACTCCCGCTCTGTGATTGGCCCACAATATAGAGCGCTGTGATTGGCCCAACCAAAACTATAGCGAGCTGTGATTGGACAGCCACAGCAGTGGAGCAGGCTGCGAGGGTTCCAATGAAGCGTGCCTAGATCAAACTTGGCAAGGCAAGAATTTGGTCTAGTTCAGTAGCTAGTTCCCAGTTGGAGCTCGGCATTAATTCATCACGTGATCATGACACCACCCTCTGTTGTGCCAAGGCTTAATGTGCGTTTATAAGACACGCGGTTGAGGTAATATTACGCTGATTTGCCGGCACGGTGTGTCTTATAAAGGGTCTTGGATAGTCTGGGAGGCGAACCTCCACCCAGCCGCGGGCGGGGGGAGCACTCATGCTTGGCTGTTGCTGGTTGAGCTCGATGAGGAGGTTCTGAAGGGGAACGGGGACACGACTACTATCGAGGCTAATGCTTAGTATAAATTAGGCATCATCTTGTTTGAAGCTGTTGGATAGTAACGGTTGCTATGATGTGTGATTGGACAATAGTCGTTTTGGGGGTGGGGCCGGCGAAAGGCTAATTAATTTGCGTTAACGAGCTTTTACCTCAGATAGGACTTTACTGTCGCCCAGAATATTTTACTGAGGATGTTTTGAGCTCACCAGGTTTCAGAAACCAAAACCAGGTTTGCAACTGACGTCACTCCGTCTTCTTTACAAGTGCGTTTCCATCCGTGCTGGGTTAACCCCCGCATTGAATCTGCGCATTTCCAGTAGTACAGACTTGAATAAGTTTGTTATTTGTACAATAATCAGATTTTTATTTTACTTCCACAAAATGCTGATTTTAGATTAGATATTACAGAAAACAAGGATGGCTTTTAAAGCCGTCTCTCATTTTTCAGGCCGTCATTTTTGACACCAGGCTGTCCTAATAATGGCAGGACGGCTCGTTGGCTAATACTATGGTACCAACACTATGCAGCATACTGTAAGAGACACAGACAAACAATTTAATCTGGTATTGCACAAGTATAGAACACATACTGAATATTGCATTAGTGTTATTGTGTACCAGGATAATACCAGTACAGCTTAAACTGAGGAGTTATACACTCTTACTGCAGAGGGAATGAATGACCTACAGTAGCGTTCTGTTTTACATCTGGGATGTCTCAGTCTAACTCTGGGGGTGCTGTCCATGATTTTCACAGTGGAGTGCAGTGGGTGGGAGGGGTTTCTTAAGATGGAGGTCATCTTCCCCAGCATCCACCTTTCACAACTGTATCCAGTGGGCAGCCCAGAACTGAGCTAGCTTTGTTAACTAGCTTGTTCAGTCTCTTTCTGTCTCGGTCAGAGCTGCCTACACCCCAACAGACCACAGCAGAATGAATAACAGAGCCAACAACAGATTGATAAAATGATTTTAGCAGCTGGGAATTAACTCTGAAGGACCTCAGCCTCCTCATGAGATGGAGGCGGCTTTGGCCCTTCTTATACAGAGCATCTGTGTTGTGGGACCAGTTCAGTTTACTGTTGGGATGAACACCCAGGTACTTAAAGGTGTCTCACCACCTCTATGTCTGCTTCCTGGATGTTTACTGGTGAGGGAGGAGGAGTGTTTCTCTGGAAGTTAATCACCATTTCCTTTGTTTTACTGGTGTTCAAGCGAAGGTGGTTACGCTCACACCAATCAACAAAGTCCATGATGACTGACCTGTACTCCAGGTCATTCCCCTCAGACACACAGCAAATGATGGCCGAGTCATCTGAGAACTTCTGGAGGTGACCGCTGCTGGTGCTGTAGGTGAGGTCCGAGGTGTAGAAGGTGAAGCGAAAGGGTGAGAGCACTGTACCCTGTGGAGCTCCGGTGCTGCACACAACCACCTCAGACGTACAGTTGTGCAGCCTCACATACTGTAGCCTGTTGGTGAGGTAGTTGATGGTCCATGCAGTCAGATGTTCGTCCACTCCTGCATCTCTCATCTACTGCAGCAGTAGACAGAGCCGGATGGTGTTGAAGGCACTGGAGAAGTCAAAGAACATGATTCTCACAGTGCTTTTTTGCATCTTGAGGTGATTCAGAGCCCGGTGCTGCAGGTAGATGAGGGCGTCCTCCACCCGCATGTGTGGTTTGTATGCAAATTTAAGTGGGTCTATTACCGGGGTCACCACAGAACTTAGATGGGTGAGGATGAGTCTCTCCATAGTCTTCATCAGATGGGAGGTCAAGGCGACAGTTCTGTAGTGGTCTGGTTCCCTGGGGTGTGATGTTTTGGGGACTGGAACCACACAGGAGGTCTTCCATAGGATGGGGACCTGCTCTAACAAGGATCAGGTTGAACATGTGTGTGACCACTTCACAAAGCTGGTCAGCACAGTCTTTGGGCAGTCTGGGGCTGATTCCGTCAGGACCTGCTGATTTTCTGCTCTTAAGCCACCTCAGTTCTCTCCTCACCTGGTCTGGTGTAACTGAGGGAGTGAGTGGTGCTGAGGAGGGTTGGTTGTGGGGGGAGAAGCTGATGAATGGTGTGAAGTCGGGAGGTGGGGGGTTGGTTGGCTGAGTGGAGGTGGTTGGGGGTTGGTGGTACCTGTTGCAGCTGTAGAGGAAGTGGGGGAGGGATTTCAGTTCAGGGGTCAATCAAGGTTTATTATTCGAGAAACACCTCACTCTTTGTGTTGGGACGGTATTTTCTACACAGAAATTTACATAATCAGTGACACAGTGGGTCAGGCTGTCAATGTCATCAGCATGAGTGCTGCAGAGTGTCTCCCAGTCTGGTTTGGAAACAGTCCCTCAGAATTTCTGTTGCTTCCTCAGACCACACTTTCACGATTTTTTTCTGAGGAGGATCCCTAACCACCCTGGGTGTGTACTCAGGCATCAGGTAAATGAGATCATGGTCTGAGTGGCCGAGCGGAGGGAGGGGGAGGAAGTGTATGTGTCTTTTACATTAGCATACAGCAGGTCAATTGTCCTATTGTCTCTGTTGTGGCACTTAACATACTGTGTAAAAGTGGGGAGAGTGGAGGAGAGTGAGGCGTGATTAAAATCCCCGTTGATGAGAATAAGTGCGTCCAGATGAGTTGTCTGCAGCTTCTCCACAGAACTCGACTTATCACTAAATCTTTGTCCACAGAGCTCACAAGCAAAAGGCTTCTGTCCTGTGTGGACTCTCGTGTCTGTTTAAACTTGACTTTACACTAAGTGTGGACTCTCATGTGTGTGTCTAAATTATTCTTTCGAGTAAATCTTTGTCCACAGAGCTCACAAGCAAAAGGCTTCTGTCCTGTGTGGACTCTCATGTGTGTGTCTAAATGATCCTTTTGGGTAAATCTTTGTCCACAGAGCTCACAAGCAAAAGGCTTCTGTCCTGTGTGGACTCTCTTGTGTCTGTTTAAACTTGACTTATCACTAAATTCTTGTCCACAGAACTCACAAGCAAAAGGCTTCTGTCCTGTGTGGACTCTCATGTGTGCATCTAAATGATCCTTTCGGGTAAATCTTTGTCCACAGAACTCACAAGCAAAAGGCTTCTGTCCTATGTGGACTCTCATGTGTGCATCTAAATGATCCTTTCGAGTAAATCTTTGTCCACAGAGCTCACAAGCAAAAGGCTTCTGTGCTGTGTGGACTCTCATGTGTCTGTCTAAATTTCCCTTTATGCTAAATCTTTGTCCACAGAGCTCACAAGCAACAGACTTCTGTCCTGTGTGGACTGTCTTGTGTCTGTTTAAATGTGATATTCTGCTAAAACATTTTCCACATTCATCACATATAAATGATTTTAGGTTTGTCTGGACTTTCCTGCTAGAGTCTACGTTTTGCTTCACTCTAACACGTTTCTTATCAATACAACAGCTTGAAGACATCATTCCTGAATGACTTGTCACTGTCACATGTTTCTGGAGGGACCACTCGTGGAGAAATTGTTTACCACACTCTGGGCAGCTAAAGGATTTGACAGCTTTAAGGTGTAATGTAGAAGACCTGCTCTCCTTCCAGTCTTTGTTACAATCTTTAGTTTTTGGCTCAGAGTCTGACAAGAGTTTCAGCTGACAGTCAGAATTGTTGCCATCCTGGTCATCTTCTTCATCATTGCTGACTTCAGTCTCTGAAGAGTTGGAATCATCTTCATAAAGATTTAGATCTGGAATCCTGGTACTTTCTATACCTCCACAGTCCTCTCTACTACTTGCTGCTTTCATCTGGTCAGTGGTGCTGCTGGTTGGAACATCTCTGTCTTTAGGTTGGTGCTGATCAAACTGTGACAACACAACTTCTCTTTCTTCTTCCTTAAACTGACAAGAAACTGCAGAGAATGAAATGTTGGTGGCATAAGTTTCAATTTCATTAAGCTGGTCCTTCTCTTCCTCTTTCATGTTGAGGGGCTCCAGGTCCTTCTGGTTCAAAGGAGGCCTCAGTTCTTCAGTCAGCACCATCTGCTGAACATCTACAGGCAACACAAAAACATTAAAGTTGCAGTATGAGATTTTTTAATGCTGTTCAAGCTGTTTAAGAAATAACACACTTCAAACAAGGTCCAACCCCTTTCTCCAGGCCCAACCTCGCTGAGCCAGCTAGCTGGTTCACGGTGACATCAGGGGTATTCCGCACTCCAATTGGATGGTTAGAGTGAAGCTATCGCCACCTAGTTTTGCTAGCACAGTACGTCCTCAGTGATCTGAGCACATTAATACTTTTTATCTTTTTATATTATGCCCACAATGGCTGATGGAGAAGGAGAAATGGATATGGTTGTGGGAAATATTGTGAAGAGGAAGATGCAATACGCCAGACCCAACAATTCAGAAGAGCTGAAGGCCACTATCAGAGCAACAGAGAGAGTGCCACAGACTGATGGACTCCATGCCACGCCACATTGTTGCAGTAATCCAGGCCAAAGGAGCCCCAACTAAATATTGAGTGCTGTACATGCTCATACTTTTAAGTTGGCCAACATTTCTAAAAATCCTATTTTTTTTACATTGGTCTTAATTAGGGATGTTTCGATCACATTTTTTTGCTCCCGATCCGAGTCATTTGATTTTGAGTATCTGCCGATACCGAATCCCGATCCGATACTTCAGCAAAGCATTAAAAAAGAAATGAAGGGAAAACACGTCCAAGTTTTCCTTTAATTTTTTTATTATTTAGGTATGTCTTTTTTTCTGTATTTATGTCATTTCCTTAGTTTATCTGCCAAAAACATCACTTGTTTAGGAAGTACATTAATAAAAAACGCGTTAATATTACGAACAAATTTAAAAGTAGCTGAGATGCTAATATTTCAAATTGTTTATGTCCTCATTATGCGGCTGTGGAGTAATGCGCGTTTCCGTGACCAGGAGGCACGTGTGTTAACAACACGTTGTTTTCGCGTTGTTTGCTGGTTGAAATCACGCAAAATTTTCACGCGTAATGTATGTGTTGATTGCTCGTTAAAAACGTGTACTTTTCGTGTGAGAGTCGCACATAATGTTGCGCGTTTGTGGCACACTTTGGGTTCCATAGCCACGGTTCCACAGCAGGCTTTCCCCGCAGCACCACGAAGCTACCAGCGTGTTCAGCTCAGGTGCTGCAGAATGAGAAACTCCGACGATTTGTTGTCGGCAATTTCTCTGTTTATTAACATAATTTTCACTGTTGGCTGGCTCCGTGTTTTTGTTAGAGATGCCGCTGTGAACTGGGACTTAACCCAGACCGATGGTTCGCAGTGGCGACGCCTGAAGGGAAAAAAGCCGAAGGAGAAAGTATTTCGTTTTGAAGGCTGCTCATCATGCAGCTGTCTTTTCCAGCATGTTGAATGCCCAGTATGCACACAATACAAGTGGCTGTTACACTGCCTTTGCTGTCCAGTTTAAAACATCACCAACATACAGATATTTTAGCTCTCCTGTGGAGAGAAGTTAGCTCTGCGTTAGCCTGCTAGCTAACAGCTGTATGGTGTCTGAATCCCCACCTGTCGTACATTGTGTGACGTAATGGTGTTGTTTTAGGCCAAGAAACAAATAATTTTGATATAGTGGAACTTGTTAAGATATCAGAATGAATTTAAAATGTGATATTTGTTGTTTTATAAGGTTAAATCCGATCTTTTTCAACCAATTCCGAGTCCTTTGAAAGTCATGTGATCGGGCCGATTTCCAATCACGTGATCGGATCGGAGCATCCCTAGCCTTAATTGATATTCTAATTTTCTGAGACACTGAATTTGGGATTTTCATTAGTTTTCAGTTATAATCATCAACAATAAAAGAAATACCATACCAAGCGCTTTTAACACAACCATGCAGCTGACCAAAGCACAGTAAAAACAACCAACTAAATTATAAGCTTTGAAAGTACATTTAAAAAAAGAACTAAACCCAAACAGGCAATTAAACCATAAAATACACAAATGTAGGTAACAAAATAGAAAGGAGAAAAACCAATAGGCTTAAGCCTAATTTATACTTCTCCGTCTGCGTCGATAACGGAGACACGCAATGCCATTTTGCGTTGGCGCAAGTGCTCCTCTCCCTGGGCTGCCATCTTATCGTGGTGGAGGGGTTTGAGTGTCCCAATGATCCTAGGAGCTAAGTTGTCTGAGGCTTTATGCTTCTGGTAGGGTCACCCATGGCAAACAGGTCCTAGGTGAGGGATCAGACAAAGTGCAGCCCAAAGACCCCTTATGATGAATAAAATAAATGGAACCAGTGTTCCCTCGCCCGGACGCGGGTCACCGGGGCCCCCCTCTGGAGCCAGGCCTGGAGTTGGGGCACGCTGGCGAGCGCCTGGTGGCAGGGCTTTCACCCATGGAGCCCGGCCGGGCACAGCCCGAAGAGGAGACGTGGGTCCCCCTTGCCATGGGCCCACCACCTGTGGGAGGGGTCGGGTGCAATGTGGAAAGGGTGGTAGCCGGAGGCGGGGACCTTGGCGGTCTGATCCTCGGCTACAGAAGCTGGCTCTAGGTACGTGGAATGTCACCTCTCTGGTGGGGAAAGAGCTGGAGTTGGTGTGTGAGGTTGAGAGTTTCCAACTAGATATAGTTGGACTCACCTCAACGCATGGCTCTGGCTCTGGAACCAGTTTCCTCGAGAGGGGTTGGACTCTCTACCACTCTGGAGTTGCTCCCACTGAGAGGCGCCGAGCAGGGGTGGGCATACTTCTTGCCCCCCATCTTGGTGCCTGTACGTTGGGGTTTACCCCGGTGAGCGAAAGGGTAGCCTCCCTCCGTCTTCGGGTGGGGGGACGGGTCCTGACTGTGGTTTGTGCTTATGCACCAAACTGCAGCTCAGACTACCCACCCTTTTTGGAGTCCCTGGAGGGGGTACTGGAAAGCGCTCCTTCGGGTGACTCCCTCGTTCTGCTGGGGGACTTCAATGCTCACGTTGGCAACGACAGTGAGACCTGGAGAGGTGTGGTTGGGAGGAACGGCCCCCCTGATCTTAATCCGAGTGGTGTTTTGTTATTAGACTTCTGTGCTCATCATGGATTGTCTATAACGAACACCATGTTCAAGCATAAAGGTGTCCATATGTGCTCTTGGCACCAGGATACCTTAGGCCGCAGGTCGATGATCGATTTTGTTATCGTTTCATCTGATCTGCGGCCGCATGTCTTGGACACTCGGGTGAAGAGAGGGGCGGAGCTGTCAACTGACCACTACCTGGTGGTGAGTTGGCTTCGATGGTGGGGGAAGATGCCGGTCAGACCTGGCAGACCCAAACGTGTTGTGAGGGTCTGCTGGGAACGTCTGGCAGAGTCTCCTGTCAGAAGGAGCTTCAATTCCCACCTCCGACAGAACTTCGAACGTGTCCCGTGGGAGTCAGGGGACATTGAGTCCGAATGGGCCATGTTTCGTGACTCCATTGTCGAGGCGGCTGACCGCAGCTGTGGCCGCAGGGTGGTCGGTGCCTGTCGTGGCGGCAACCCCCGAACCCGCTGGTGGACACCAGTGGTTAGGGATGCTGTCAAGCTGAAGAAAGAGTCCTATCAGGTCTTTTTGGCCTGTGGGACTCCGGAGGCAGCTGATAGGTACCGGCAGTCCAAGCGGAATGCGGCTCGGGTGGTCGCAGAGGCAAAAACCCGGGCATGGGAGGAGTTTGGTGAGACCATGGAACAAGACTTCCGTACGGCTTCGAGGAGATTCTGGTCCACCATCCGGCGCCTCAGGAGGGGAAAGCAGTGCACTACCAACACTGTTTACAGTGGGGAGGGTGTGCTGCTGACCTCGACTCGGGACGTTGTGAATCGGTGGGCCGAGTACTTCGAAGACCTCCTCAATCCCACCGGCACATCTTCCAGTGTGGAAGCAGAGTCTGGGGACTTTGGGTTGGGCTCTCCAATCTCTGGAGCCGAGGTCACTGAGGTGGTCAAAAAACTCCTCAGTGGGTAGGCTCCGGGGGTGGATGAGATCCGCCCGGATTTCCTTAAGGCCCTGGATGTTGTGGGGCTGTGTTGGTTGACGCGGCTCTGCAATATCGCGTGGACATCGGGGGCAGTTCCACTGGACTGGCAGACCGGGGTGGTGGTCCCCCTATTTAAAAAGGGGGACCGCAGGGTGTGTTCCAACTACAGGGGGATCACACTTCTGAGGCTCCCTGGTAAGGTCTATTCAGGGGTTTTGGAGAGGAGGGTCCGTCGGATAGTCGAACCTCGGATACAGGAGGAGCAATGCGGTTTTCGTCCTGGCTGTGGAACACTGGACCAGCTCTATACCCTTGGGGGGGTCCTGGAGGGTGCGTGGGAGTTCGCCCAACCAATCTACATGTGTTTTGTGGATTTGGAGAAGGCGTTCGACCGCGTCCCTCGGGGGGCCCTGTGGGGGGTACTCTGGAAGTATGGGGTACAAGGCCCCTTGATACGGGCTGTTAGGTCCCTGTACAACCAGTGTCAGAGCTTGGTCCGCATTGCCAGCAGTAGGGCTGGGCGATATGGCAAAAATTTCATATCCCGATATAGCTCATTTTATATCCTGATAACGATATACATAACGATATGGCATTGTTTCTTTTAATTAAATTCATAGTTAATATAAAATTTCAAGTGTTTGCACCAACTCACCAAACCCACGTTTCTCGACCGTGTAGGTTGGAACCATGTCTTTGCAGATGTGCTTGGCAACTGCAGTAGTGATCTCCTTCCATCTGCGGGAGCTGTGGTTATATGGTGCACCACGGCTAAACGCCTGTTGCAGCGTCTGTGTCTGGAGTTTGTTATGAGCGCTTATGCTACCACTCGACGCTGCTTTTATGGCTTTTGCTTGTTGACTCTCTCTGTATTCTTTATCGTGGTTCTTGCGCAGCTGATAAAATACATTTGTAGTGTTGGAGTCCGTTGTTGGCACCGGGAACCGGCAAACTTTACAAACAACTGCTTTCTGGTCCGCGTCGGCCTTCCTACACCCAAACCACATCCATACAACAGAAGTTTCCCCTCTTTTAGGTACAAGCTCCTCCGTTTGGGTTGGCAGGTCATCCTATTGAAAATGACCCTGGTCTGAACCGCGTCCGCTACCGTCCTCCTCCATGTTTGTTTATGCATGGCTAGCGTGGCGCGCTGCGCGTGCATGGACATGCCGTAAGGCATCATGACGTAAAATACTGCCGTAAAACGCCGTATCGTGGTGTAAACGATAGAGCTTCATATTAAACGATAGACATTTTCTATCGTGCAGACGAAACATTTCGTCATATCGCACAGCCCTAGCCAGCAGTAAGTCAGGCTCGTTTCCGGTGAGAGTTGGACTCCGCCAAGGCTGCCCTTTGTCACCGATTCTGTTCATAACTTTTATGGACAGAATTTCTAGGTGCAGCCAAGGTGGTGAGGGGATCCGTTTTGGTGGCCTAAGGATCAGGTCTCTGCTTTTTGCAGATGATGTGGTCCTGTTGGCT
The DNA here is from genome assembly GCA_006937985.1 of Aphyosemion australe. Classification (NCBI taxonomy): domain Eukaryota; kingdom Metazoa; phylum Chordata; class Actinopteri; order Cyprinodontiformes; family Nothobranchiidae; genus Aphyosemion; species Aphyosemion australe. The sequence continues at coordinate 5,685 of SSNS01000552.1, read as the reverse complement.
TCGTCAGAACGTGATCTCCGGCTTTCGCTGGAGCAGTTCGCAGCCGGGTGTGAAGCAGCTGGGATGAGAATCAGCTCCTCTAAATCCGAGACCATGGTCTTGAGTTGGAAAAGGGTAGAATGCCTTCTCCAGGTCAGGGACGAGGTCCTGCCCCAAGTGGAGGAGTTTAAGTATCTCGGGGTCTTGTTCACGAGTGAGGGAAGGGTGGAGCGTGAGATCGACAGGCGGATTGGTGCTGCATCTGCAGTGATGGGGGCGTTGTACCGGTCTGTCGTGGTGAAGAGAGAGCTGAGTCGAAAGGCGAAGCTCTCAATTTACCGGTCGATCTACGTTCCTACCCTCACCTATGGTCACGAGCTTTGGGTAGTGACCGAAAGAACGAGATCGCGGATACAAGCGGCCGAAATGAGTTTTCTTCGCAGGGTGTCTGGGCTCTCCCTTAGAGATAGGGTGAGAAGCTCGGCCATCCGGGAGGGGCTCGGAGTAGACCCGCTGCTCCTCCACATCGAGAGGAGCCAGTTGAGGTGGCTCGGGCATCTGATTAGGATGCCTCCTGGACGCCTCCCTGGTGAGGTTTTCCGGGCACGTCCAACCGGGAGGAGACCCAAAGGAAGACCCAGGACACGCTGGAGAGATTATGTCTCTCGGCTGGCCTGGGAACGCCTTGGGATTCCCCCGGAGGAGCTGGCCCAAGTGGCTGGNGAGGTCACTGAGGTGGTCAAAAAACTCCTCGGTGGCAAGGCTCCGGGGGTGGATGAGATCCGCCCGGATTTCCTTAAGGCTCTGGATGCTGTGGGGCTGTGTTGGTTGACGCGGCTCTGCAATATCGCGTGGACATCGGGGGCAGTTCCACTGGATTGGCAGACCGGGGTGGTGGTCCCCCTATTTAAAAAGGGGGACCGCAGGGTGTGTTCCAACTACAGGGGGATCACACTCCTGAGCCTCCCTGGTAAGGTCTATTCAGGGGTTCTGGAGAGGAGGGTCCGTCGGATAGTCGAACCTCGGATTCAGGAGGAGCAATGTGGTTTTCGTCCTGGCCGTGGAACACTGGACCAGCTCTATACCCTTGGGGGGGTCCTGGAGGGTGCGTGGGAGTTCGCCCAACCAATCTACATGTGTTTTGTGGATTTGGAGAAGGCGTTCGACCGCGTCCCTCGGGGGGCCCTGTGGGGGGTACTCTGGGAGTATGGGGTACCAGGCCCCTTGATACGGGCTGTTAGGTCCCTGTACGACCAGTGTCAGAGCTTGGTCCGCATTGCCGGCAGTAAGTCGGGCTCGTTTCCGGTGAGAGTTGGACTCCGCCAAGGCTGCCCTTTGTCACCGATTCTGTTCATAACTTTTATGGACAGAATTTCTAGGTGCAGCCAAGGTGGTGAGGGGATCCGTTTTGGTGGCCTAAGGATCAGGTCTCTGCTTTTTGCAGATGATGTGGTCCTGTTGGCTTCGTCAGAACGTGATCTCCGGCTTTCGCTGGAGCAGTTCGCAGCCGGGTGTGAAGCAGCTGGGATGAGAATCAGCTCCTCTAAATCCGAGACCATGGTCTTGAGTTGGAAAAGGGTAGAATGCCTTCTCCAGGTCAGGGACGAGGTCCTGCCCCAAGTGGAGGAGTTTAAGTATCTCGGGGTCTTGTTCACGAGTGAGGGAAGGGTGGAGCGTGAGATCGATAGGCGGATTGGTGCTGCGTCTGCAGTGATGGGGGCGTTGTACCGGTCTGTCGTGGTGAAGAAAGAGCTGAGCCGAAAGGCGAAGCTCTCAATTTACCGGTCGATCTACGTTCCTACCCTCACCTATGGTCACGAGCTTTGGGTAGTGACCAAAAGAACGAGATCGCGGATACAAGCGTCCGAAATGAGTTTTCTTCGCAGGGTGGCTGGACTCTCCCTTAGAGATAGGGTGAGAAGCTCGGCCATCCGGGAGGGGCTCGGAGTAGACCCGCTGCTCCTCCACATCGAGAGGAGCCAGTTGAGGTGGCTCGGGCATCTGATTAGGATGCCTCCTGGACACCTCCCTGGTGAGGTTTTCCGGGCACGTCCAACCGGGAGGAGACCCAGGACACGCTGGAGAGATTATGTCTCTCGGCTGGCCTGGGAACGCCTTGGGATTCCCCCGGAGGAGCTGGCCCAAGTGGCTGGGGAGAGGGAGGTCTGGGCTTCCCTCCTTAGGCTGCTGCCCCCGCGACCCGACTCCGGATAAGCGGCAGAAAATGGATGGATGGATGGGCAAGTGCTCTCGGACGGGCTCCTGTTTTATCATCACTACACTGGCTGCCTGTCCATTTTAGAGTTCATTTTAAACTGCATAATATATGTTTTGAAGTCTTTAAACGGGCTTGCCCCACCCTACCTCTCTGAGCTAATACATATTCATTCCTCTTCTCTGTCACTTAGGTCATCTGACCAGTTGGTCCTGGACGTTCCGAGAACTAAACGTAAGCTCAGCGGGTACAGGGCTTTCGCTGTTGCTGCTCCAAAAATGTGGAACTCGTTGCCAACACAGATTAGGAAGGCCCCCTCACTGGAAATGTTTAAATCACTGTAAAAGACCCATCTCTTTAGCTTGGCCTTTGACCCAGTATGAGTGTTGACATGCTAGTGTTTTAACTTGTTTAATGTGTTTTTATCTTTTATCTTTTATTCTGTTTATTTCTTTTATGTTCAGTATTTTGGTCAGTGTTGCCTGTTTTTAAAGTGCTTTATAAATAAAGTTGGTTTGGCTAGAAAACCTTTAGTTTCCTTTCAGAATCAACATTTTCTCCGAGACACCAGACTACAAAATACTCCCACAAATGTGGGCCATCGATCGCAAACAAGATTTGTTCATTTGCACACACAAAAAAGTAATTTTCCTAACACATTAATTCAAGCCCATGTTGCAAAAATGAGTAAACTCCAAATATAGTCTTAGGAGAAAAGCCACACTTAAGACTACAAAATTCAAATTAACAGGCATTCAACCACAGGTGAGTCTAATGATTCATTTAAGAGGTGTCCAGCAGACAGGTGACTATTAAAGGGCATTACTTAAAGAAAAGCCCTTCCCATTTTATGCTATCAGCAATGGCTCCACATGGCCAATGGAAGCCATTCCATGGAATGGAAGCAATGTTAATTGCTTACGTAAGTTAGTGTTTTATCACCGCAAATAAATAATAACGTTTAAAAAATGATGATCAGTTTATTACTGCTGTGGAAAACTTTGGTAAAGTTGTTAAGATATTGACAGATTCGTCTTTTCCGCAACAAGAAGGTATGTGAGCCTCAAAAGTCGAATCTGCGAATATCTTGCCACCTCTACTGAAGTCTGTGGAAACAACAAATGATTTTTGTAATCTTGAATATTTTAGTCAATTGTCTGCCCATCATCAAATTCTAGTTACTGCTAATGTAAATGCTATACCGTTATGAACGAGTTTTGTCTTTTATTTTTATCCAGCAAAAACAAGCTCTGGGGTGTTTCTCAATCTGAAGGAACCTCGCCTTGCCTTGCCTGCCAAGGCACTGCCTTGCCAGGCCAGACGCCTTGCTTACAAGGACACTGTCCTTCCTTGGTCAAAGAGTTAAATGGAACAGACTTGCCCCACGTGACCGTGGCCGGCCAGAGCCCGCCCCCTTATGTGCTCCCAGGGTCTGAAATTCGCCACTCGCCAAATGCGAGTAAATTGCTCCACTTGGCGAGTAAAATTTGGAGCTCCACCCGCCACATGGCAAGTAAATGTTTACACCAAATTAGTTATGTTTATCAGTCCTCTTCAATGGATTTCTGTGACGCTCCTCTCCCGCCTGCATGCGTCGTACACAGGCGAACGCGAAACATGAGCGCCGCACCCTACGTCATTTCCGCCTATCCCAGTCACTGTTTATCAAGGTAGCGGTTAGCTTCGTGTTAAAACTAGCAGCAAAATGTGGAGTTTTTTAACTACAGTCAGCCAGCCTTCAAAACGAAAACTCGTCAAACTGGAAGAAAAACCACCAGGACCAGTGGCAACCAGAAGATTTAATGAAACGTGGCGAACTGTGGCTACATTATGAACCAGAATATATACGAAAATAAGCTGCACCGTTTGCCGCCAGTACACTAGGGAGAAGAACCGTAACAACTCATTTGTCATAGGACTGACTGGAGGTCCAATATAAGCCCTGGCATACTTTCAGATATGTTGCGTTTTGTGTGTGTGAGTTCTTTAATAATGACACTCTTTTAATCTGTTATCTTAAATGTGTCCTAGAATGCAATTAATCAACAATCTAAAACAGAGCTTTGAGCCTCCAAAAAGCATAAGAAATTTTTTTTGGCTTTCATCTGTCCCAGGAGCCCTGATACAGGCCATTCTAAACCCCCTTACTCAGGCCTTCAGTGACAGGACATGCTGATTGGTTGGTTTCCCCAGAAGGCCTCAGACACATGCAGGTTTGAGGAGGCGTGGCTCCCTCTTATGAAGTGTTAAGGAAGGCTTTCTCAGAACAGGAGGTTTTTTCTCGCCTTTTTCAACTTTCTAATTTACATAAAAAGTAGGTCACACACGGCTTTGACTTTTTGGCATGCTACTGTTGACCACCCAAGCTGTCTTATTCCACAACAAGAAGGAAAATGTTGGTTTACATTCTAGGCCCCCTTTAAACATGTACGCAGGTTGCCCCGGAACTCTCATTTCCGTGTGCCCACAAACACTTCCAGGTCACTCATAACTCACCTCACTTAACCGAACAGACAAATAAGACAACTTCTATTTGTTTTTATCATTACGAGATTAGTGTTGTCAAAAGAACCGGGTCTTCGGTACTAACCCGGTACTACAAAAATGTAAACGTCACGGTTCCAAGATTTCGTTGTGTAGCCCTTCTTTACTCAGGAATTACTTGAGTGGGCTCTGGGTTCTATCAACTTCTTCTAATGTTAATTACCTACAGGTAATATGTTTTGGATCTATGCACTGCACTAAGGTTTAACACTAAGAACACATATACACTCTACTACGGAGGAACAGACCCAAGTACCACTTAACACAAGGTTTAAGGTGAACACAATAACCCCCCTTTATTAAATGAAATTGTAAATAAAGTAAACAAAAGTGCTTATCTGACCTTCAGAATAAAATAAACAGGTTCTATTGTTCAAACACAAAATTACACACAATGAATGTCCATCAAGTGTCCCAATTCAAGAGTACTTATTTCAGCACTTATTAGCTAAACCTAAAGCCGGCAAACCCCAAACTAACCCTTCGTTGCAGGCCTGTTTTGATCCTTGTGCGTGTAAAAACTCAGCCGCCTCTTCGCTGTGTCACGCTCCAATCTGCCGTTAGTCCAAGTGTGTGGCCCACACCCAGTCACGAGTCCTTCTCTCCCACGGTGCCAGAGGTCCTCTGAGCGCTTCCGGGTGGCTCAGAGTGCTATCTGGGTCCAATCTGTCGTTTTCCAGTTTGGTAACGATCCTTTATAAGCTACTAAGCCCAGCTGGGTTAGTGAACAGCAGCCTATAGTCTTCTTACGAGCTCGTTAGCCTCAGCTACTTGCAGTGCTAAGCTAACAGTACAAAACAGTCCCAAAAGCTTCGGGTGGAAACTTAAACATGTTTTATATCTTACTTCAGCACATAAACTCTTTAGCAGGTTCTCTCACGGACACCCACGACACAAATTGCTTTCTCTTCACCCACTCGCGCACTTCGCCTCGAAGCTCCTTCCTC
>SSNS01000551.1:182407-347213 GCA_006937985.1 Aphyosemion australe | reverse complement strand
AGATTCCACAATACATGCATGGACTGATTTGTGAACACAGAAAAAGTCCAAACATGGATTTTATTTAATGGAAGCAGTGCAAATGTTCCATGGAAGAGAAATTTAGATTTTTCTTACTTTTTGTTTCATTTATATTTTTTGTTTGGCAGAGTGACGTATAAACAGCCCTGTTGAACATGGTCATGTTAAAAAGATGCCTCATCTTTGTTTCCCTGAGGTGCCCTGCACCACTGTTTGATTTTATTTAAATAGAATGTTTTTTTCTGAACATAACTTCCTTTCTTTCTTATATGAGAAATGGAAAGAATCATTTGTTCGCAGCCAGAGGCAGCATGATCTATTTTCGCTTATTTTTAAAATAATAATAAATATTCAATAAAACCGTTAAATATCCATTCTTTTTTCATTAATATTTAGTCCAAACAAGCTGACCAGAGTTCCCCAGTAACATATAAACAACACAATTAAACGATTTCACTTTAATTAACATTCCTGCTGCCGCCTGAACGCACATTGTGCTCCGCGTGAACTGGTCACCTGCCTGTGCGCAAATGTCACGTGAGGAGCGCTGAAGAGAAGCGCTGACAGAGGGATTCAGAGGTCTGTCTGGACATCCTGTCAAGTTCTGGAATTAAAAATACAAGAACTTTCTGTCTTTTATTTGTGTCTGACGCTCCGCTGCTGCGCTCCATCACCCGTGCTTCTGCGACTTTACCTCACTGGCGCAGCAGCGAGCGCAGCGCACTCTGCTATTTTTCACAGATTTCTTTGATCTGCTTAAAGTAGCTCATGGTGAAAATGAAGCCAGGCAGCAGTTTTTCTGGAGGATTGAGAGGAGATGCAGCTAAAATACAGACAGGACAGGAAAATGGTTGCATAAAAAAATAAAACAAAGTGCTTGAAAAGGAAAATGCAGGTAGATTTATCCCACTACTCATTTGTAATTTTATAAAGCAATAACTTGCATGCAATATTTATTTATTTGATACAATTCCAGTCACCTTCAAAACTCAGTCCCACACCCAGGGCCGTTTCTAGGCATTTTGGGGCCAATGCAAAGTAGCCCCCCCCCCCCCCCCCCCCCCCCCCCACACATACATAGATTTCTTTCTGCGGTGGGGGGCGAAAAAATCTATGTACCCTAGGGGGGGCTTCACCAAAAGTAATTGAGAACCACTGATCCAGGTCAATGCAAGGAAGTTGGTCAACCTTATCCTGTGATGCACACCTATTGCACAAGACAAATAAATGTTATATAATCAGTGAATAGAAAGTGAGAGTGGGATGTTACTACGGTATTGAAAAAAACAATAATAAAACATACCTTATTGATATTGGAGATACATAATCTGAATCATACGGGTCTAAAGCTCCTTCCTTCTCTTTCCAGCTCTAATCTGGAAGTAAAAACAGCAGCAAAACATGATTATATATCCTGACATATAGCCATTGCATTTCTATGAGAATAATTTGTTACTTACACACTGTTTCCAAACTATTGGCTTGTTCCTCATCTAAAGAGTTCTTTCAGCTCCATCGATTTGATGCTACAAAAACAAACAGAATACATCAATTACAAAAACATAGGTTATGAATCAAATGATAAAAGCCCTGCATGTTTCTGCATTTACCAAGACTTCTCATAAATGATAACCAGGGCTGCTGTATTATTTATTCTCCACATCCAGACACAATTATCCTATCTTCTGTCTCATCAACAGAAGCTGGGATGTTTATGCCCACAAAGTTTTTCTTTTTTGCTCCAACAACACACTCCTCTGGTTATGAATTTTACTTTCTGCTCCTGGTCTATTGTGCCTCTCCACCTCCATGGATCCACCTGTCTGTCGGCACATCTGACGCTGGTCAGATGCTGCGTGTTGTCAGTCATTGAGGGAACGTGCACGTGTCGGATAACCCCCAAATTCCACTATCTCCGCTCCGGCACGCACCCCGCAGCAAAAACGGTTTCTTTGTAGTCAATCAGAGCTGTTCCACTACTGCGGCCATTCCGCGCCGCCCGCCGTTCCGCGCCGCCCGCCGTTCCGCGCCGCCCGCCGTTCCGCCATCCGACAAAAATAGGATCGATTCTATTTTTGCCGGACGCCGGAGAACCTCCGCAGTCAATCCACAGAAATCACAACCGCCCAACAGGAAAGTGAGCAAGCACAACTTCCATTATTTCACAATAAATCTATAAACAAAAGCGTTTTTTTGTTTCATATGCACAGGTATTTTTATCTAATGACTATTACATGTATACACATATGTCTCAAAACATTTTTTACGTGTTTACACATTTGAAGACCGTGTTAAAATATTTTAATCACAGAATGATTTGTTTGGATCTAACTTCCGCATTTATTGCTCGGACTGTATCGCGAGATCTCGAAATTCCCGCGCATGCCTGTTTGCGCACCTCGCACCGCACCGGGGCGGAGCCGTTGTAGAGCGGGTATAGTGTGAATTGAGTTCGGAAGCGAGTGGCGGCGGAAAGCGGAGCGGAGCTAGTGGAATTTGGGGGTCAGTCTCCTCTTGCCTGGGCTGACGGGAGTTGACGGAGCTGTACGCATCCTAATGCGCAAATTGTGGCCCCTCTTGTAGCGTGTGTTCTGTCTATCGGGAGGGGCGGGTCAGCGGCGCTGGGGGGGAATGTGTTTGCTTGGAGACGGACATGTATTTTTGCAGAAATCTCGGAGATTTCCACTAATAAATGAGCGGTAATAGTACCGGTACTCATCCTACCCTGGAAAAAAAGTCCCAGTGCGCTGAGAAGTAAAAATAAGAACTGACTATTAATATCCTGACCAGCACTGACTCTGATGGAGACACGCTAAAAAAGCAGCCTAAAAATGTTCCTACTATGACATACGTAAGCCCCCGGTTTGCTTTGAAAGCACCCACAACCCTTACCCCACACATATTTAGTAATAATTTCTTACCTGTCCAGCAACAATGATGCCATCTGCGGGTCTTTTGTCTCAGCATTTTCCACTACTCAAATGCCGGCCGGACCGATGTTTATCCTCGTTCTTTGTCTTTGGCGACCAGACTCCAGTTTTGTCATTTTTGTCACGCTGGAATACACTCTTGGTTTCTTTGTCTTGTTTGGGGTCTGGGCTGGAGTTTCGCTGGTGCTTGAAGCAGCTCCAGTGCTAACCATTTGTGGGTAGGAAGCTAACTTCACTCAGCTCCGCACTGTCCTGCTGCGGGAGCGCGCAGCGCTTAGCCGCTCGTTAAGGAAGTAAATGATTAGAATAAGAGCGACGAGGCTAAATTAAAATATATTCGCATTATTAACACGTTAGTGAAAAAGCCATGACTTTGGGCAGATAAATAAAAGAATTCACGGTTTTTAACACGGTTAAGACGAATGTTTTAAAGTCAATTACGTTCTCTGCTGCCTGGTTCCTAATAACGGATCACATTCCTGCTTTTTAAACCAACAGCATAATAGTTTAAGCCCATCTAAAGGTTTATGAGCATCACTGTTGATACTCAAGAGCAGAACTAAGTTATTTAAACTCTGTGGGCTCATGAAACTCACAACACTGCAGGTCTGTGGAAAAACATTGCTGCATTTTAAAAGGTGGGTTTGGCCAAAATATACAATTAAAGACACTAAGTTGGAAGTCTGATAACTCAAATACCGTAGGCTAAAAAATAAAATTTTCTTGTATTTCTATAATGTGTAGAATAGACTGTATGTTCCCTGTCCATTCTGTAAAGGAAAGAAAATCATAAAATTCTTTTGTGAAAACTACTGAATGATGCACTGATCAAAGGAGGTGAAACAATCGATATATATGCTATATGGGTCCCATTTACAACTTAGCACTTGGCACTTACACACTAGCACCGGGTCGGCTCCGATCGGTCGGCCTCAGTCGGCCCCGGCCCCGCCAGGTTGTTTACACACATCTTCCAGGACACCCTTTGGAATGCGAACGTGATAGGCGGTCTCAGAAATGCGTGCGAAAAATTGGCGCGAATATATCAGTGATGTGGGCGGGTCAAAGGAGTGCGGAGAAGTCTGCCCGGTGTCTGCGCTCATCACAGCAGACAGGAACAGAGAAACGGCTGGGTGGGTCAAAGGAGCGCGGAGAAGTCCGCGGTCTCTTCCTCATTAAACAAAAAGCTGCGTGGCAGCACTGTGTCAGTGTGTGTGTGTGTGTGCGCGCGCGCTGCGCTCATCACAGCTGAAGGAAACAGATAAAACAGCTTCAGTCAGAGGCTTGTTAACTCCTCCGCATTCAGAGTAATAATGAAGCGCGCATGGGGGAAGCCCCCGCTGGCGGATTCTATCCGCTAATCGGAGGTTCCCCTTAAAGGTAGGCGTGAATTTGAGCCGACCAATGAGTCGGCAGTGGGTGTGTTGGCCCGGTTTTCGGCGCGAGTCAGACCACCTTCAGATGAGGGCCGAAAACACGTACGGTTCAGCCACAAAAATCCCCGGGCCACCCGGATGTGAATGGACCTTACCCAATCCCGCCCGGTCCGAGCCGGTGCTAGTGTGTAAGCGCCATTAGTGTAAACAGTGCATCAATAAGTTATCTACAGTATAGTGATTATCAATAAAGTAAAAAAATTATATAGCAGTCAGGATTATTGTTTTACTGGACAAAATCTGGGGCAGCTAAGATTGTGTCCCAGCACCTGTAGCCCTAATACTTTATAATTGTTATGTCAAATAAAAAAATCTCCCAGCCCCCCCCCCCCGCCCTTTTGACTGTCTCCCTGATTTTGAGGTCTCAAGATTGGCAAGTATGTTTTACAGCAGTTATATTTACAAAATACAAACAACAGAAAAGCTCAAACTTACTTGTGAAAAGTTATCCCCCGAGCTCTGGTCTCAATAGTCCGCCGATTAGAGCAAGAATAAGCTGCACAGAGCTCAGGTATCCTGTTTACTGCTGCTGTTATGATTAATGTTAGCCGATAGCCTGCCAGATTTAAGATGGCGGCCGCAGAGGGTCCTTGGGTACATAGATATATAAACACTAGATGCCTTAACTGGGAGTCGACAGCGTCCCTATACGGCAACCATCTTACCTCGGACAGCTTACGTTCCGTTCTCAATGGTAGCAGATGGAAGGTGAGTGAACAACTTAAACAAAAACACTCTTAACTTGATTAAATATTAACGGATTTACAAGCGGGTTGCATTATTACAAACCTTATAGCACATAGGCTTGATAGGACATACTTTAACGTTTTTAAATTAATGGGCCAAATCCGTCATATTTTACAGCCACATCTCTGGCGTTTATAACAAACCAAACCGTTTGAAATTCGGTTGAAAATTGAGCAAGTTAGAGTTATTTAAATGGTACATTCACCATTGACACCAATGTTACGAAAGGGGGCAGCTGTCCGAGGTAAGATGGCCGCCACGTAGGGACGTTCGTCCAACCCACGAACAGCGCGGGTAAGGCATCTAGTGTTTATATGATATCTATGCTCGGGTAATCAACCGGTGTCACATGATCAAAGGAGCGTGATTTGATTGGCTAAAAGCCAATCGACTGGATTGACAAACGATTGCTTTGGCTTGGGTCACCAGGTCACCCCATTTCTGCTGTTGAAAAGTTGACATTGAAAATCTGCAGATGAATTTAAGCTGATGTTTTTTTTAACGTTGAAAATCTGCAGATGAATTTTTGCTGGTGTATTTTGAGTAAAAAAAAAATTCAAATACATAATTTCACAGAATAAAATTTCAGTGTCAAAAATTCAATGTCTAAAAAAAGGCATATTCTGGTGAGACTGTTAAACTTCCATACCGTCTGCAGCTAAAATTATTCCACTGGAAAATCTGGCTTGATCCCCAACATATGATAATTTAGCTTAAACTGGAAGATTTTGCAGGAACATCTGTCAGCTTGAAGCTGGTGCAAGAACTTAATTGTAGAGGAAGTGTTACCTCTTATAATGTTCGTTATTTATAAATTTTGGCAAATCAGAATTTGACATGTGTAAATGGGCGTTTACCAAAAAGTCCTCAAACTTCACATTTTCCTTAGACACTTAGAAAAGACTTATTTCCTTAATGTGTTAAGTAAATAGGTTAAACACTCATTTGTTAATAAAGTAGGTAACACTTTACAATAAGGTACGCAAAATAGTGCTTAGTTACTAGGGAACTACGTAGGGGTTAATGCATAATGAAGCAGGGACTAATAGGCTTGTTAACCAGTACACACTCAGAAATTAAAGTACAGAATTATACCTTCAGGGGTACAATGTCTGGTCACTGGGGTGGTACCCTCAAAGGTACCATTTTGTACCTTCAACTGTGGGTACAAATTTGTACCCTTGTAGTTTGTACCTTTTTACATGCCAAACCTGTACCTTAGGGAGCAAATTTGTACCCTTAATTTAAAGTACAAAAAAGGACTCTTACAAGGGTCCATAAATGGCCCTCCAACATTTAAAAATGTTTATACTATATATATCCATCCATACCTGCTTATCCACACAATGTTGCAGGGGGCTGGTACCTAACTTTGGTGGTCTTTGGGCATGCAGGCAGGGTACACCCTGGATGGGTTGCCAGTCCATTCCAGGGTGACACAGAGACACACAGGACAAACAACCACACACACACACACACACACACACACACACACACACACACACACACACACACACACACACACACACACACACACACACACACACAAAACCAATGTGATTTCCACAGGTGTTATTCTAGTCGGAGACACTGCTGAGTGCTATTTGAAGCCCTCTGGACCACTATCCCTTTCAGTCATGGTTTTTGTTTTTGTTATTGTTTTTGCTCTCTGCCAGCTTAAGAACTATACACAACTGTTTTTAGCACATGTATATTTAATTTATAATACTTTAAATGTGAACTGAACTCAAACTGTAGTCATGTGATTTATTTTAATTTTCAACATTTAGAAAGAGCGTGGCATGCTGGGAAATCTGTTCCATCCAACCATGATTGTCCAACGGATAGTTACAGAACCAAAACATAATCTAATTTCATGCAACCGATGTACATGATTCAATTATGTCAATCCAACAGATCTTTTCTTTCAGTGATGGTTTTTAGTGAAAGAGATCATAACCAGAAATTGTACATTTTGAAAGAATTGGTACAAATGTGTACCTTTTACTACTAAGGAACATATATGTACCTTTCAGACAATGAAAAAGGTACAAATAGATACCCTGAGGTCCAATATTAGTTCTTAGACTGGGTTGATGTCATTTTTGTCCCTTGGGGCACAACAATGTACCCTTTCCGTACCCCTATTTTTGACTGTGTAGTTACTGCTGCAAACTCTCATCATTTTTATTGTGCTTCATTACTAGGGAACGACTTAGGGGGTAATGAGTAATGAAGCAGGGACTAATGGGTAGTTAACTAGTTACTGGTAAAAACGCTCATCAGTCTTATTCAGGGACTAATGGGTAGTTAACCAGTAGTTACTGGTAAAAACGCTCATCAGTCTTATTCAGGGACTAATGGGTAGTTAACCAGTAGTTACTGGTGAAAACGCTCATCAGTCTTATTCAGGGACCAGTAACTACTGGTTAACTACCCATTAGACCCTGAATAAGACTGATGAGCGTTTTCACTAGTAACTACTGGTTAACTACCTATTAGTCCCTGCTTCATTACGAATTAACCCCTACGTAGGTCCCTAGTAACTAAGCACTATTTTGCGTACCTTATTGTAAAGTGTCCCCCATTATATTATATTTATACATTAATATGTCTGTGTCCCTTATGCTGCGTATTCGTGGAAACCCAATTTTCTATTTTTATTCATTGTTTTTAGTGGTTTGAAGGTTACAATAACAGCTTACTGCATATGTGTATTTAACTGTACTTTATTACCGTTCTTCTTTTTTCTAAGTCTATGTGCTGCTGTAATGAGTGAATTTCCCCACTGTGGGATTAATTAAGTCTATTCTATTCAATTCAATTCTATTCTGCTGTTGGTCCTGGGAGATGATGGGTTACCAGGAGGTGAAAGAAGGCCTCCACTGTGAAGGTCCAGTATGGCAAGCTGTTTTAACATTTAATCGACAATCGGACCTCTCATTAAGTCCTATTTTATATAGCAATAATTTAATTTATCCTAGTACTATTTGGATTCTTACTAGTCAAAATTGCAAATGAAGATATCAACAGCTAGTTTTTACTTGTAGAAATTATAATTAAAGATATCCATAATAACAAATGCACTAGTAGGAAGTTAAGTTTGAGATATCTCTAAATCCTTAAAAACCTAAGGTGGCCATTTTAACATTAATTAAGCAGACTGGTCCCTATCCCAGATATCTATAAATCAGAAATTAACATTCCAGATATCCATAATAACATTCCTACTATCCAGAATGAACATTTCAGATATTTGAAATGCTCAATCTGGATAGTATGAATGTTATTATGGATATCTGGAATGTTAATTTCTGCTAGGAACAATTTAATTATAGAATAGAATAGAATAGAATAGAATAGAATAGAATAGAATAGAGTAGAATAGAATAGATTAGAATGAATTGATCCCACAGTGGGGAAATTCACTTGTCACAGCAGTACCAACACTCAAAAGGATAATTAGAAGAGAAATTAAAACAAGGATACATACACATATGCAGTAATCTAGTATTGTAATCTTCGATCACTAAAAAACCACAAATAAAAGATGAAAACAAACGTGGTACCAATAGATATGGAATACATATCCAGTCTTCCTAATAAATGTTAAAATAGCTTGCCACAGGTTTCCAGGAAGATGGAGAACAGAGGGGACATTTCTACCTCTACAAACACTGAACGTCCTCAGAGGAGATGTCTCTAAGATGTTTGATTGTGTCTGAAGGGAAGCTGGACAATGAATGAAAGTTTAAAATGATTTAAAGCTGCTGACAGTTTCTACAGGAGATCCTGTGATTGTTCAAAGGTTGAAGTTCATCAGGAGAGTCTCATGTGATGCTGGATGAGACCAGATCTTTGGTTTAGCCTTCATGTATCAACAACACTCTCCTTACACCACTGCTGCAGAAAGATTACAGAAACATCACATTTATTACAGGAAATTATCAAATAATCTAAATAGTAATTAAGTTGAAGACTGAGCTGACTGAGAAAAACAAATCTAAAGTTTGGAGCTAAGAGCTTCTAAAACGTGATTTAAGTAAATATTTAACAGTTTATTATTAAATGAGGAGACAAAGGTCACATTTTCAGAGCTGATTTTAGTTCTGCTGTGTGTAAAACTTGATAAACCTTTTTCTTCTTCCTGATCCCAAACACAGCAGCTCCAGTTGGTCCACACATGAACATGTTCTTCAGATTTGCAGCTTGAAGGCAGAAGTGAAACTCGCACAGTCGTTGTTACTGAGAGGAGAAATGGAGCAGAGAGGAGATCAGCTGGACCAAGAAAGCTTCTGCTGTTCCATCTGTCTGGATCTCCTGAAGGATCCGGTGACTATTCCCTGTGGACACAGCTACTGCGTGAACTGTATTAAAGCTCACTGGGATGGAGAGGATCAGAGAGGAATCAACAGCTGTCCTCAGTGCAGGAAAATCTTCATACCGAGGCCTGTCCTGGAGAAGAACATCATGTTAGCTGCTTTAGTGGATCAGCTGAAGAAGACTGGACTCCAAGCTGCTCCTGCTGATCACTGCTATGCTGGACCTGAAGATGTGGCCTGTGATTTCTGCTCTGGAAGAAAACTGAAAGCCACCAAGTCCTGTTTATCCTGTCTGGCCTCTTACTGTGAGAAACATCTTCAGCCTCATTATGATTCAGCTCCATTTAGGAAACACAAGCTGGTGGAGCCCTCTAAGAACCTCCAGGAGAACATCTGCTCTGGTCATGATGAGGTGATGAAGATGTTCTGTCGTACTGATCAGAAGTGTATCTGCTATCTCTGCTCTGTGGATGAACATAAAGGCCACGACACAGTCTCAGCTGCAGCAGAAAGGACTGAGAGGCAGAGAGAGCTGGAGGTGAGACGAGAAGAAATCCAGCAGAGAATCCAGGACAGAGAGAAAGATGTGAAGCTGCTTCAGCAGGAGGTGGAGGCCATCAATCACTCTGCTGATAAAACAGTGGAGGACAGTGGGGAGATGTTCACTCAGCTGATCCGTCTGATCCACAAAAGAAGCTCTGATGTGAAGCAGCAGATCAGATCCCAGCAGCAAACTGAAGTGAGTGGAGTCAAAGAGCTTCAGGAGAAGCTGGAGCAGGAGATCACTGAGCTGAAGAGGAAAGATGCTGAGCTGAAGCAGCTCTCAGACACAGAGGATCACAACCAGTTTCTACACAACTACCCCTCAGTGTCAGCACTCAGTGGGTCTCCAGACTCATCCAGCATCAATACCCGTCCTCTCAGATACTTTGAGGATGTGACAGCAGCTGTGTCAGAGCTCAGAGACAAACTACAGGACCTTCTGAGGGACAGCTGGACAAACGTCTCACTGATGATCACTGAGGTGGACGTTTTACTGTCAGAATCAGAACCAAAGACCAGAGCTGATTTCCTAAAATATTCATGTGAAATCACACTGGATCCAAACACAGCATTCAGACATCTGTTACTGTCAGAGGAGAACAGAAAAGTAACATTTATGAATCAAGATCAGTTTTATTCTAATCATCCAGACAGATTCACTGACTGGTTTCAGGTTCTGAGTAGAGAGAGTCTGACTGGACGTTGTTACTGGGAGGTGGAGAGGAGAGGGAGAGGAGTGTCTGTAGCAGTCTCATACAAGAATATCAGCAGAGCAGGACGTGGGAATGAATGTGGATTTGGACATAATGAAAAATCTTGGTCCTTATATTGTTCCCCAAACAGTTACACATTTTATCACAACAACATCCTCACCTCCATCCCAGGTCCTGGTTCCTCCAGAGTAGGAGTGTATCTGGATCACAGAGCAGGTCTTCTGTCCTTCTACAGCGTCTCTAAGACCATGACTCTCCTCCACAGAGTCCAGACCACATTCACTCAGTCGCTACACGCTGGAGTTGGGGTTTACTACAAAAAATCTGCTGAGTTTTGTGAATTGAAATAATCAATCCTAATAATTCAGAAGTTTTGATTCTCTTTTTGAAATTTTTTTCATTGTTTTATTTCTAAGCTGCTCTGAGATCAGCCATTAAACACACTGATCATCACATCTTGTCTCTGATGTTTCAGGTTGTTTTGGTTCTTCTGTTGAGTTTTTCACTGCTTGTTGTTTTTACCAAACATTGTGATGTTGCATGAAGGATCATTTCACATCATAACAAATCAGTGAAATGATCTGATCAAGTGTGAAAATGTTGATCTGAGTGGTGATTTTATTCATTCAATGCATAACACTGAAAAGATGGAGAAAACAAAAGAAAATGAAAGAATTGTTACTGCTGCTTTTTCTGTGCTTTAGTTATGTATGGAAGCCTCTGAGTTTAATTAAAAATAATGAGAAATCAAATACATCATTATTACACTGAACAAAAATATAAATGCAACACTTTTGTTTTTGCTCCCATTTTTCATGGGCTGAACTCAAACATCTGAAACTTTGTTCACATGCACAAAACACCCATGACTCTCACATGTTGTTGTGAAATCGGTCTACATGTGTTAGTGAGCACTTTTCCTTTACCAAGATAATCCATCCCACCTCACAGGTGTGGCACATCAAGGGGCTGATTAGACAGCATGAATAATGTCCAGGTGTGCCTTAGACTGCCCACAATAAAAGGCCACCCTGAAAAGAGCTGTTGCCCGTGAAATGAATGTTCATTTCTCTACCATAAGCTGTCTCCAAAGGCGTTTCAGAGAATTTGGCAGTACATCCAACCGGCCTCACAACCGCAGACCACGTGTGACCACACCAGCCCAGGACCTTCACATCCACATTTTTGTTCAGTGTACTATAAAAACTATAAAATCTCAACAACTCTTTAAAAAGCTTATTGCCAAACAGACACTAAGTTTTCCAAAAATTAGGTAGAATTTTATTTTATTGAATATAAATTCTAAAAATAAAAGTAAAATTGGTGAAAAAAAAGTAAAATGGTGAAACACAGGACTGGGTGATAATTTGATGCTTTGAAACCAGTCAGATCACCAAGGGAACAGTGAAATAATAATAAATAAATACTGGTTTCACAGCAGTATTTATCACCCTTGATAACTTTCTGTGGTTGGATACTGTTCCATGTTCTTCCTGGATGAGTGACTTTTTTAAGGATGAATTAACAAAATGACAAATAAATTGGATGTGTTCTCCTTTTTTCTTCTTTTTTAATGCATTGCATTACCACCTCATATTGGAACAGGACTCAATATTGGAAGATAATCTAAATCAAATAACTCACAACAAATGTGGTCGTAACATCCCCAGAAATAAGTGAGCTTTAAAAACTAAAACAATTATTAATGAAATAACTTTACATTCAATTAATAACACAAAATAAAATGTTTTGCCTAGTTTATATTATTTTGTTCATCTTTCATCTGAATTTTCATAAACTCGTGGGATCGTGAATCAGTTTAAAAATATTGCTCTATATGTGCCTCTTTTTTAACTTTGAGCACCCGCCCCTTCAAGTGTTTCTGCACGGCCCTGGTCCACATGGACTTTATTATTTACATTCAGTCACCAAAGCTTCATTTTTCATGTTAAGCAATAAGGTTATTGAACATTCAGAAACTGGAGCATATGGCAAAAACCCAGACATGTACAGGGACATCGCATTCTCATCATGTTTTATCGTGAGTCTTGTAGTGATAAAAGTGTTCCAGCTAAGTGGTTTTCATCAGTGGGCTGCATGGTTAGCACTGATTCCCCCAGAAAGAAGGCTGCAGGATGGACAACTTGCTGAAGCTGTTCCACCTGGAGTTTCTGTGTTCTTTCTGTGAGTTTGTTGGGTTTTGTGTAGCTTATTTCCTCCCTCAGACCCAGAGACACCAGTGTTTATGTCCAGGCTCTAGGTGTGTCCCTGACTGTGATGGACAGGTGACATGTCCAGGGTCTGCTCACAGCAGCTGGAGAAAGGTAACAGCTCCCCATGAGCCTGCACACAATCAAAGTAGGTTAAGAAGATATCAATGGCATTTGTCTATGAAAGTGTTCCATTTCCTGGAATGCGAACATTTCTGCCACTTCTTCCTCCTCTCCAACAGCTTCAGTCTGTCCACATCATTCATGTCTTCTTTCCTTCAGATCTGCAGTAAAATCCCAGTAAACATGCTTTCTCATTAACTTCATTATTGATTATTTACATCAATATTTAAAGCATCATTGTGGAATCTTTTTATTCCTTAAAATGTGTATAGATATTCAACATTTTTGAATTTTTAATCTTTTGAATTTTAAGTATTTCTATTTTGTTTTCTTGTTTTTCTCTTTATTTTTAACATTTACTCTCCTTTTTTGCTCCTGTAATTAATATCTTTTTGCTGTGACACCAAACCTTCCCCACTGAGGGACAACAAAGGGATTTTGTATTCTATTTATATTCTATTCTTCTATCTGTAACCTTTCCAGTTACTGTTTTAAAGTCAATTAACCAGCTCCGGTGGCCTAGTGGTAGAGTGTCTGCCCCGGGACTGGGAGATCAGGGTTCGATTCCCGGTCGGGTCATACCAAAGACTTTGAAAAAATGGGACCCAATGCCTCCTCACCTGACACTCAGCACTAAGGGGTTGGATTGGGGGGTTAAACCACCAAATAGTTCCCGAGCGCAGCCACAGCTGCAGCTCACCGCTCCCCACCACGGGGATGGGTCAAATGCGGAGATGTAATTTCACCATTGTGTGATGATGACTTGGGACTTTAAATTTAAAGCCCCAGTGTGTAATATTTTTACCTGTTTTCTACCAAATTGTGTAGCCAGTGCACAAACTTGTCCTTTTTCATTAATATTTTTCACCAACATCAATTCTAAATATTCCTCTCAGCTTCAAATTTTACATTTTTAATACATAAATTGTGGTCGACGCTCCATGGT
The DNA here is from genome assembly GCA_006937985.1 of Aphyosemion australe. Taxonomy (NCBI): domain Eukaryota; kingdom Metazoa; phylum Chordata; class Actinopteri; order Cyprinodontiformes; family Nothobranchiidae; genus Aphyosemion; species Aphyosemion australe. The sequence goes on along the minus strand of SSNS01000551.1, from coordinate 333,222 downwards.
CATCCTCCATCTTGAAATACGGTAGCTATTTAGGGACATACGAGCTCTGAGTTACGCGTTTGCACTATGACTGTAACCTGAAAGAAACAGCAGAGGACAGCAGTGCGCCGTGGAAGCATGGCGTCTGACAATGCAACTAAGAAGAGACGAGACTAGCTGCTACACGTTGCTGAAACTTTGTTAGTTTGAATAACAAACAATGAAATCAAAAGACACATCAAATATGTCAGGTCTTATTGTTTTCCAACACTCAGCAGCTGCATATGATGAGAACCCCGCCCGCAACAGCTAGACACCAGCCTCCAAGTGTGGTTTATGACTCACCTCAGCTGATCATTTCTTTTCTTCATAATAAAGCTCCCAATCCGGTCCCAAAGTATCAGTTCCAAAGTCCTTCTTCAAGAAAGTTCCTTCTATTAAAGCCTCCTCTCTTACCGCAGCTTGCCGTGTCTCTCCCAACACGCTTCAGCGGTGGTCCGCTAGCCGGTAGCCACATTAGCATTAGTTACCGGTACTTTATTTCCACAGCGTGTCCCCGGCTCCAGCCAAACCTCATCGGCTATCCGATCGCTAAACAGCCAGTGGTTGATGTTAGCTCCATCTCGATCTTCACTGCGGCTCACACCGTGTGCTACGATCAGCTGATGGTTAACCGGCAGACTCTTGTTTACTCCGCTGCTCTGAGCCACATGACACCGGACGCCACAGCTGATGCCACCCCTCCTCCATGTGTGAATCGGTGGCAGCTATGCTAGCTTCCTTCAGGACTGGTAGGTTGATATAACAGCTAACAGCAGTGTTTCCCCTAGAAATGTCTACAGTCGTGATGCTTGTTGACTGAGGGGGGTGGCGGATCACGCCGCCTCGTCGCGGGGGGGGGGGGGGGGGGCGNGTCTCGTCTCGTCGGGGGAGGGGGGGGCTACGCTTGGCATTATGCATTATGACTGAACACTCATTAAAAAATGTTTTTTAACTGGTGGAGTAGTTATATGCTTTGTGTGGGTTAGGCTACAGAGACTGGAAATAAATCAATCTCATGCTTTTTATAAAAAAAAACGAACTAGATGGCTGGAGTGAACGCTGGAGTTGTTGCCTTTTTGAGTGGGCCACCGTAGCTGCAATACTTACTCTGAACTGCATGGCGCTAAAGAGTCGCAATTTTTACCATGATTTCGATGAATATCCCACATAGCTCCTTTAAGTCAGTTGAATCTTTTTTAACAGGCCAACAACAAAAAATAGTAATTCTCCTAAATGAAAATGCAATATCGCAGCTATTAACATTCATGCTTTGGAGCAGAAAAAGTGCATAAAAACACAATAATTCAAGCTCAGTTTGCTCACCTGTTCAAGCCAGAGACCTGCATCTCTCTCTATCTGAGCTGAGGGAGGAGTTAATCAGTGAGGCTCCTGTGTTGTTTTTGTTCATCTTCATCACAGACAACAACAGTTGCTCTCACAGGTTTGTGCTGCTGAATATGCAGAGCATTTAAGCAGCCTGAGCATTGGAGTAGGGTCAGTGTATCGGGGAGGACAGATAGAAACTGCAGCGCCACAAACTGACTTGAGCGTGTCACTTCACTGGAGTTCAATCCGTCTGGCGGTTGGTGCGTTTTATGTCCGCCGCGGCCCGCGAAGAAGTTACCGAATCTCCATTTCTGGGCTTCAAAGTTGACAAAGCACTGAGTAAACTTGGCGCTGAGTAAGAGGAGTGTTTTCAGTTTGTCCCAGACTGAGGATGGTAACGCTGCAGTCGCCGATAACTATTAGCACCGATGCTAACGACTGTAAACAGAAAGGAGGGAGCGCTTCGAGTGACGCGGTACCGCCGCAAAGCATCATGGGATTTGTAGTCTTTGCGGCAAAACTCTGGTTCAAGAGGAAAAATCGATCTTAGGCTTTATGCATCGATTTTGCAAATTTTATATGAAATCGATCCAGAATCCATTAAATCGATTTTTTTACCCAGCCCTATTAACTAGTATTTATAATCATCTTTCATTTGTTTCATCATTTTATAACTTTCTGTTTTCTGATTTTAATTGATTTTATGATATTCTTTTGTTTTGTTTTAAGATGATTTTATGATGACTTTATAATTTTTTTTGTTGATCTTTGTGAAGCACTTTGTTGGGTCTTTTTTATACCAACAAAAATAATCACACAGAACAAGTAATACTTTCATGAAAGGTTTGCAAAGGAAGCTCAGTAGGTGATTTCCACCCAAAGTCTGGGCTCACTCTGGCTTCCTTCTCAGCGTACTTTCCTTTTTATTTAAGTCGGGGTGGGTTTCAAGTTATACAGAGCTGTTGCTATTAGGGTGTTTTGGAACAAACAGCAATTCTGTATATGGTCAGGGCCATCAGGGTCAGGCTAAAACTAAATGGGGGTAGCGATGGCAGCTGAGTCTCACCCATCCTGTCTGCTGGTTCTGCAACATCACACAAAAAGAAGCAATTTAAACCCCACAAGTTACGCATACAAATTATATGATTACTAAGATAAATATCTAACTACAATAAACCTAACACACTTTGTGATTCTTTTTCTGTTATAAGAGCTACACAAATAAAATTGACTTACCTCTCTGGTCATATTTTAATGACGATAATTCACCTGTTTTGTATTAAGAATAATGAAATGTACAAAAGAAAGACTTACATATAAAACACAATAGTTTTACACAACATTGATGCTTTTATGTTTAATGATTAGAGTACTTTTTATTTAGTCATGTTGATAAATTAACACAGCACACGTTTAGTGTTGAGACAAATGAGTGCCGAGGATTCTTAAAGTAAATTTAACTTTAAGAATAATCAGGAAACTCTGAGTCTCCTCCGTCATCGCACTTCCACCCTTCAGAAATGTGACAAAACCTGATAAACGTCTCTTATTCTTCCTGCTGGGAAACACAGCAGCTCCAGTTTGACCACATAGTTTCTTTGTTCTTGCTCTTCAGAACTACAAGTTAAAAACAGGCGAAGGTGAAACTCACAGATAGAAGTGAAACTCATACAGTCTCTGTTAATGAGAAGAGAAATGGAGCACAAAGGAGATCATCTGGACCCAGAAACTTTCTGCTGTTCCATCTGTTTTTAATCTCCTGAATGATCCGGTGACTATTCCCTGTGGACACAGCTACTGCATGAACTGTATTAAAACTCACTGGGATGAAGACGATCAGAGAGGAATCCACAGCTGTCCTCAGTGTCGTGAGACCTTCACACAGAGGGCTGTTTTAAAGAGAAACACCATGTTTGTTGTCAATTTAGGATTAAATATCCTAAGAAATGAATATGCACACCTGAAAATGATGCAGTAGTGCTGTCTGATGAACCAGTAGGGGTGTAACAATATCCAAATCTCACGATACGATATTGTCACGATATGGACCTCACGGTACAATATTTATTGCAATATTGTGTGGAGGCTCACAATAATAAGACTCACAACATAAAATGCTCTGACTGGAATCCTCTGTGATGCATTCACCGCTGTAGCCTCCATATTCCATGTTTGTTTTTCTTTGCTGTGTGGGCTGCACGCACTCCCATTGGCGAACTGGCCGATGACGCGGAAGCAAAGATCATGGTCTATGTAGTTTACCTTGCTATGCTCAGGTGGAGCAGACTGAAAAGTGTTTTTTTTACCTCAAGACGTACTGTATGATATCGTGACAAGACCACGACGATATTGTGGTCATTTTACTATGACGATATTGCCAATATTGTTACAGCCCTATGAACCAGGGATGAGGTCATAGCTACCTGTTGTGGATGCAGGTGGTAAGATAAAGGTAGTAGAGCTGGATGTGGATTCTGACTGAGCTAAAGGCATAAACATAACAAGAACGAAAGATGGTGCATCATGTCACAGGCAAGCTTTAAAGGTTAAAGCACAGATAGTGTGATGAATATACTTACAGTTTTCATTATCAGGGTTTGGAAATGGTGCAGTAATATCTTTAATTGTTGGCTCAAGAAACCTTCTTAATGACCCTGAACAGATACAAAAGTATAAAACAGCAACAAATTATTGATGTTACGATAAATTTCTTATAACAAATGTAACATTATGTAGCAGGATGATCACAAGGGTGCTGTGCATGTATAGGCCCAATCCCAATACTAGCACGGCACCGTACGCCCTTCTGTGAAGTGCACTTAGAGGAGGTGCTCAGTAAGGCTTCGAGTGCGTAGTACACAAGTGTGCCAATTGGGACAGGGAGCATTGCTTCATTGACTATGGCATATGCTGGGATGCTGGTAGCTGTTTATGCTACTTTTTAAAAAAAAACTTTAACAGCTTTCAAACAAGCAAAATTTACATTCATTGCTGTCCATGTTATATCTTAGCCTAAAACATTCAGAGCATGAAAAAAATATCATTAATCGTCTTAAATTGAACTTCTTTCATTTGAAAATACATGTTTTCAAAAAAGGCATCTGAGCCATTGCTTCGCCTTCTTCTCAAACTTCCCACGCAGCAATGGATTTTGGGTAATACCCTTAAAGTTCGCATCGATGCGGACTTGGGTGAAGTGTGGATTAAGGGTGCAAAAGCGGCATGGTCACCTTCTGCACTTGAGAATCAGGACACCCTATGCACTCACACCCCTGGCCAGGAATGCTCAATTGAAGGGAGCAAGGGTAGAAGTGCGAGTATTGGGATTGGGCCATAGAGTTTGATTTTCCTCAGAGCCTCCTCTTGCTGATGATGCAGCTGCCTAGGCACTATCAATTGGCCAGTCTGGCCTGGCATGAACCCATCACCAACATGATGGGCGTGTCACCTATGTCTTTGGGAGACATGGTGGAGTTTCTCTCGGTCCGCAATCTGCCTAATTGAGATTGTGTCCCAGCTGCCTGTCCTGACAAGTCGCGGCGGTCTCCAACCTGTGGGCGGTCTACCAGTGCCACCTGCTAGAAGTTTGATGGTGTTCACCCTTCGTTCATTCTGGATCAACCTTGGTCTGTTATGAATTTGGCTGTAGCCCTGACTCACGTGTGGGGCCAAGGCCGTATCCAGAGTTTCAAAATTACCGAGGTACAACTACCATTATTCCGTGCACATTAATTACAAAGAAAAGACCAAAACTGATTTACAGTTACATTATTTATTTAAAAATAAAGTTATTTGTATGTGTATGATGTATTTGTGTGTGTGAGAGAGAGACAATAGATGACTATGTTTAGCTGGTATCTAGAGTAGGGTTGCAACAGTTATAATATTTGGTGGTACGATTACAGTCTGAGAAATAATCACGGTTTCATGATTACTTTACATGAATTGCTTTCACATCTGTATGAACAGATTTAAATCACAAACACATTTTATAAAGTATTGATAACGTGTATGAGTACATTTTATAAAGGTTTTAAACTCCTGAGGATATTTATTGCTGCTTTTCAGAGATTCTGCTTAGAATAATTCATTAGTAAAATCAAAATAATTTTTAAATTACAGTTTAAAACTTTTAAAATACCCTTGATTAGATTTGCCTAATAGCCTGTTTTTAGTTTCTGTAAAAAGACAAAAAAGGTTTAACTGTTGACACCTGGTCAAGGTTAACACGTTTATTCAACACTGAAAGATGAACAAACCTTCATGAAATGAGAAGCTAAATTCCTGCTAGTGCATTTGTTTTTATGAATATACTTAAACATAATTTCTACTTGCTCATATCTGTCGTTTCAAACTTGACTAGTAAGGATATTATTTGGACAAGGATAAATGATATTATTGCTATGTAACATAGGAATGAAAAAGGTGTTAGATTAAATGTTAAAATGGCTTGCTGTACTGGCTTGTTATAGACAAATACAGGGGAAAGGTAGTACAGACTACTAAATGAACCCACGTGTTACGTGTTAAAGCTTTTTTTCTGCAAGCTCTGCGGGGGCGGGCGAGTGGGGGGGCTCAAGTCTATTTTGCCTTGGCCCCCAAATGCCTCGAAACGGCCCTGGGTTTGTGACGGAGTTTTGAAGCTGATCTGAACTGCTGGACATCCATCCTTCTCATCCTTCTTAAAAAAACACTAAACTACAGAGAAGTAACTATCTATATGTCACAGATCGCTCCAATATCTAAAGTTTTGCCGTAAATGTCTGTCTCAGTGTTTTCTCTGCTCCGTGACAGCGCGTCAGCCCTTTTGACACCTGCTGTCAGATCACACAGCCATCCTCTGTCCCTCAGCAACAAAACGCTACTGAACCCATTCTTAGTTTAATTATTTTAGTATAACTCTGGTTTTATTTGGGCTATTAACAAAAATAAAAACTGGGTGTAGTTTATAATTCGCATTTTAAGCATAAATTGAAACGGAAACTCAGAGAGGCGGAGTCTTGCTGCTGTGGCGTCCCAAAGGTGTGTTTTCATTGGTCAGCTGCAGACAGGAGTCGTAGGTTTTTCAAGCAGCGCTTCAAGACTGTTGGAGGGTGTCTTCTTTCTAATAATGAGACTCATATCGATGCGTATACTACACGTAGGCTGCAGTTGAGCGCAGCTGAGCTTTTTTTTTTTCAGCACCCCCTGCTGAAAATATGTTCCCACGGCTATGATCATAAACATTAAGTTCAGCTGCCTGGCGTTGTTATAGCGCCTCCCCGTCATAGGCTGTTTGAGATCATTTAAAAAAAAATATTCTGCAGAAAAATACAAAGGTCCCGACCTCGGTGTCCTCAATGGTAGATACGGCCTTGTGTGGGGCTGCTGTAAAAGGGGTCTGCTAGGACGCTCCAGTGGTGCCAAGAAAGGGGGACTGCAGCATATCTAGCCAGCAGGGCTTAAGGACTGGTAAACGCTTGGTACTCCTAAGCACGTGTGGTGGTTGTGTGATGTGGGTGTGCAGTAACTGGTGCAAAGGACAACCTATACTGGATAATTTACTTTAATTATGTTTTAAAGACCTCAACTTGTTTTGTCCTTTTGTTACAGGTTGAGAGCTGCAGGTGGTGGTGGCCCATCTTTGTGTGTGTGTTGTGCCCAAGGGTTCCTTCAATCCTGAATGCATGGTCACGAGTGTATGGGGAGTCTTTGATTTAGTTTATTTTTTCTTAATGGAGGTTCCGCCTCTTGGTTACCAACTGGACCCCATTAGTAAGCCACAGCCTGGGTTTTAGTAGTTCTTAGTTTTAGTCATTTTAATTGGTTTTAGTAAATATTTTTTACTGAGGTCTTGTTTATATTTTAATAAACTGTAAAACATTCCTTGGAACCACATCTCTCTCCTTCCTTGGTAGGATTGTATTCATGAACCTGGGCTTCCACTGGGATCGGGTCAGAGATATTTTTAGGTGGCGAGAACGGAGGCAGTGAGTGTAAATCTTCCAGACGTGGATATAATGAAGGACGTGGTGTGCATACTAGTGGGGCCCCTGGTTCTGGTGCAGCAGCAACAGCCTGCGGCATAACTCTGGTTGAGACTATAGTCTCATTATCTTCTGGTTTAATAAACATAGTTTTAGCTTGTTTAGCTTTTTTGGATTGTTAAAGGGGACCTAGACTGTAAACCAACATTTTCCTTGTTGTTGTTGAATAAGACAGCTTGGGTGGTCAACAGTAGCATGCCAAAAAGTCAAAGTCGTGTGTGACCTACTTTTTATGTAAATTAGAAAGTTGAAAAAGGCGAGAGAAAAACTTCTGTTCTGAGAAATCCTTCCTTAACACGTCATAAGGGGGAGCCACGCCTCCTCAAATCTGCATGTGTCTGAGGCCTTCTGGGGAAACCGACCAATCAGCATGTCCTGGCCGAGTGGGAGGGGTAAACAGCTCTTTTCACTGAAGGCCTGAGTAAGGGGGTTCAGAATGGCCTGTATCAGGGCTCCTGGGACAGATGAAAGCAAAAAAACTATTTCTTATGCTTTTTGGAGGCTCAAAGCTCTGTTTTAGTTTGTTGATTAATTGCATTCTAGGACACCTTTAATGTTTGTTCTTATTTGACTTTCTTTTAACCACAATCTAGCACATTCTAGTTCTTTCTGTTTTTTCTCTTTTTTCTTCCCAAGTTTCAAGGCCGTACTGACCTCCAGCTTATCAGTCACAGACTTCCATTCATCAACTTTCAGCTTACTTTCGATAAATTTTTTTCTTCCATTTGGACATGTATTTTAAACTTTCAGGATGTTTCTTTATCATATATTTTTCATCGCCCTCTGGGGTTTTATTTTTGCTCTGAGATTTACCCATTATTTAAGAGTCAACTCGTCAGTTGCTCAAAAAGCTTTAAAAATCAACCAAAAACTTACTCTACTGACAACAACCAACAAATATTAAACACTTAAAACAACAGTCAGACATGCGGACACATAAACTAACAGGACAGGACAAACAATATTCCAGAAACACAACAAACCTAGAAATCACACTGTTTTTTGTTTGTAGTTAGTTCTAGGACACTAATCTACGAGACTTTGTTAACCACACTGGAAAGTAATGGAACTCTCAACCCAAAAAGTGTGTATTTTGTTGGATTCGCCGATCACAACTGTATTTTCAACCCTGAGACTTTATTAAAAATTACGCAGATTTTTAAAAAGGACTCTCAACCTGTTTTATAACGCACGCCAGTAGTTAAGGGAAATTTTAAACCCAAACACAAGTTTTTGATAGGTGCGCCAACCAAATCAGGCTAACTCAAAACCTGGGCCCGTAGCAATAAAACAGTTCTTACTTGTTCTGGTGATGATGGTTCAATTGATTCCCGTCATTCTTTCACTTTTCGTTCTTTATAAAACACAGATAGATCTTTCTTTACCTTATTGTGCTGACGTTTCTATCGTCGCTGCGATCTTCATCTGAGCTAAGCCGCTGAAAGCAGCTTCACTTCCGCTTCCGTTTATGTGCGGGCAGCAGGGGGCAATGACATCGCCCCCTGCTGCCCGCGCCGTCCTGCTCGATGACGCAGTCCCATGCGTGGTCCAACGCGTACACCCCGTCGTCCCTGTTCATGGTCCCCCGTCCACGTCTCCTTATCTCAATAGCTTCTTTAATCCATCTTTTATATTTTTGTTGTTCTGTGTTGATAATCCTTGTTCTGTCCCAGTCCATGATGTGGTTTTCTCTGGTGCAATGATCTGTGACTGCTGATTTCCTTATTGTGCTCTCTGCTTCTTGTTTTGTTGCTCTCGTGTGTATTCTTCTTGTTTCTTTTTCACATTCTTTTCTGTGTTCTGCTGTTCTTGTGTTAAGTTGACGTCCTGTTTCTCCTATATATGTTTTATTGCATAATTTGCAGGGGATTTCGTAAATGACTCCACATTTTTTTCCTGTTGGGATCTTATCTTTGGGGTGTACCAGTCTTTGTCTAACTGTTGTGTATGGTTTGATTGGTGTGTTTATCTTGTATTTTTTCATTACTGCTACTATTTTTTCTGTCGTTCCTCTGATGTATGGGAGGGTTATTACTGGCTTTGGTTCTTGTTTCTCTGGGTTCTTTGCTTTTCTTTTTGGTTGCTCTATTCTTTCTGCTCTTGTTTGTTGCTTTCCTCTACTAATCGCCCACGTTGGATATCCACAGGTTTTTAGTGAGTTGTGTATGTATATATATATATACATATATAAATATATATGTATATACATACACAAGAGCAACAAAACAAGAAGCAGAGAGCACAATAAGGAAATCAGCAGTCACAGACCATTGCACCAGAGAAAACCACATCATGGACTGGGACAGAACAAGGATTATCAACACAGAACAACAAAAATATAAAAGATGGATTAAAGAAGCTATTGAGATAAGGAGACGTGGACGGGGGACCATGAACAGGGACGACGGGGTGTACGCGTTAGACCACGCATGGGACTGCGTCATCGAGCAGGACGGCGCGGGCAGCAGGGGGCGATGTCATTGCCCCCTGCTGCCCGCACATAAACGGAAGCGGAAGTGAAGCTGCTTTCAGCGGCTTAGCTCAGATGAAGATCGCAGCGACGATCGAAACGTCAGCACAATAAGGTAAAGAAAGATCTATCTGTGTTTTATAAAGAACGAAAAGTGAAAGAATTACAAAAAAAAAACACACAGTATGAACGTACCAAAGATGATTCCCGTCAATCCGCCGTTGTCAGAAGGAGCAAAACAATATTGCCGGCCTGAAAAGGAACGCCACCTCTCAAGACTTTCTTTTCCAGGTCCTGTTGACTATGGGCGTGCACGACTTGTCGGCGCGTCTTCCTCCCTCTGTCAGCGAACAGGTATGTTGGGAATCCCGGATGAGCCCCCAAGATGTTGGGTCTTTTTTATACCAACAAAAATAATCACAGAACAAGTAATACTTTCATGAAAGCTTTGCAAAGGAGAGAAGCTCAGTAGGTGATTTCCACCCAAAGTCTGGGCTCACTCTGGCTTCCTTCTCAGTGTACTTTCCTTTTTATTAAAGTCAGGGTGGGTTTCAAGTTATACAGAGCTGTTGCTATTAGGGTGTTTTGGAACAAACAGCAATTCTGTATATGGTCAGGGTCATCAGGGTCAGGCTAAAACTAAATGGGGGTAGCGATGGCAGCTGAGCCTCACCCATCCTGTCTGCTGGCTCTGCAACATCACACAAAAAGAAGCAATTTAAACCCCACAAGTTACGCATACAAATTATATGATTACTAAGATAAATATCTAACTACAATAAACCTAACACACTTTGTGATTCTTTTTCTGTTATAAGAGCTACACAAATAAAATTGACTTACCTCTCTGGTCATATTTTAATGACGATAATTCATCTGTTTTGTATTAAAAATAATGAAATGTACAAAAGAAAGACTTACATATAAAACACAATAGTTTTACACAACATTGATGCTTTTATGTTTAATGATTAGAGTACTTTTTATTTAGTCATGTTGATAAATTAACACAGGACACATTTAGTGTTGAGACAAATGAGTGCCGAGGATTCTTAAAGTAAATTTAACTTTAAGAATAATCAGGAAACTCTGAGTCTCCTCCGTCATCGCACTTCCACCCTTCAGAAATGTGACAAAACCTGATAAACGTCTCTTATTCTTCCTGCTGGGAAACACAGCAGCTCCAGTTTGACCACATAGTTTCTTTGTTCTTGCTCTTCAGAACTACAAGTTAAAAACAGGCGAAGGTGAAACTCACAGATAGAAGTGAAACTCATACAGTCTCTGTTAATGAGAAGAGAAATGGAGCACAAAGGAGATCATCTGGACCCAGAAACTTTCTGCTGTTCCATCTGTTTTTAATCTCCTGAATGATCCGGTGACTATTCCCTGTGCACACAGCTACTGCATGAACTGTATTAAAACTCACTGGGATGAAGACGATCAGAGAGGAATCCACTGTCCTCAGTGTCGTGAGACCTTCACACAGAGGGCTGTTTTAAAGAGAAACACCATGTTTGTTGTCAATTTAGGATTAAATATCCTAAGAAATGAATATGCACACCTGAAAATGATGCAGTAGTGCTGTCTGATGAACCAGTAGGGGTGTAACAATATCCAAATCTCATCGAAATAACGTTCATTGTGCCACTTTACAATAATTAGAAAAATAGTTTTCTTCTGGTAGGCACAGGGTATTAGCAAGAGAAATTTGTTTAAATCTCTTTTACCTGCCAACAGTTTCGACTTCTGGCTGAAGTCTTCTTCACGGGCTGTCATCAGGTGGAATGTTGACGTGGCCTATATCCGGTATTCCCGGTGCGCATCATGTGGGAGTGACGTGTGGAGGTGGAGTGTCCTCTGGGACTCCCACATGCGAGGAAAAGAAAGCGACCGCTACAAGAGATGGATACGGGAATCTATAAAAATCAGGGCACATGACAAATCCACCATCAACAGGGACGAAGGAGCTTATGGGCTCTCGAGAACCTGGGACACGCTCCTCAGCACCACCACACAATCAAGCGCATGTGGGAGTCCCTGTGGACACTCCACCTCCACACGTCACTCCCACATGATGCGCACCGGGAATACCGGATATAGGCCACGTCAACATTCCACCTGATGACAGCCCGTGAAGAAGACTTCAGCCAGAAGTCGAAACTGTTGGCAGGTAAAAGAGATTTAAACAAATTTCTCTTGCTAATACCCTGTGCCTACCAGAAGAAAACTATTTTTCTAATATCCAAATCTCACGATACGATATTGTCACGATATCAATCAATCAATCTTTATTTATAAAGCGCTTTTTCATGCATTTTGGTGCAACACAAAGCGCTGAACAATTAAAAACAACCACACAATAGTCAAATTCCCACCCCTCCCCCACAGATCAGCATCCAAGATCCCTTATATCTCCCTCTTCCCACCCCCAATCCCATCCCATGCACACACACANACAGCCACAGCTCTGACACAGATGACCGATGACTGGTATAGAAATATAGACCAAAAGAACATTGTTGGAGCAGTGATGTTAGATTTCTCTGCTGCTTTTGATATAATTAATCATGATTTACTTTTGGATAAACTTAAGTGTTATGGTTTTGAAGTGTCATCTATACAGTGGTTACAGAGTTATCTAACTAATAGAACTCAGTCAGTCTTTTTTAATGGGAGTTACTCTGTGCCTAGTGCTGTGTCATGTGGGGTGCCCCAAGGCAGTTGTCTGGGTCCTTTATTGTACAGTATTTTTACAAATGATCTGCCTTTTGTTTTGGATAAAGCAACAGCAGTTATGTACGCTGATGATTTAACAGTGTACTCACATGCTAAATCAATTGAAGAACTGAATTCAGTGTTAAATAATGAAGTAAAATCAGTGATGGACTGGGTGCTGCAAAATCAACTGGTATTGAATGTTGCTAAGACTAATTGCATTGTGATTGCTTCTAAACATTCTCTTAGAAGTAACCCTGTGTTAAAATTAAATATAGGAAATGAGTCAATTAAGCAAGTACAGGAAACTAAACTTTTGGGTATTACCATAGATAATCAGTTGGCTTGGAAACAGCATATGAATACGATTGCAATTAAAATGGGTGGTGTTATAGGTTCCATCAAAAGATGTGCACCATTTTTGAATCAATCTGCACTGAAACAGCTAACTCAAGCATTGTTATTATCAAATTTGGATTATTGTCCTATAGTTTGGTCGAATGCAAATTTAGATATGATTGAAAAACTACAGAAAATCCAAAACAGAGCTGCACGATTAGTATTAAAGAGGGATTACAGGGCAAATGTAAGAAAAATGCACACTGAGCTGAATTGGCTACTTGTGAAGGACCGACTGTTATATTCACTGCTTATTTTTATTTGGAAGCTGGGGGTGACAAAGACGCCGTCCATTTTATATACGTCCCTTGAATTTAGTAAGGACAAGCATGTGTACGACACCAGACATGCTGAAGGAGGTAAATTCACATTGCCAAAAGTGAGGTCTAATGCTTTAAAAAATACAGCAATGTATAGAGGGATGTATGAGTGGAATCGTCTACCAAAGCAAATCACTCAGAATGGGAGTGAAAATTCATTTAAAACGAGATTAAAAGAATATTTATGTAGTAATGTGGGAGGAGGAACTCATTAAATTTCTTTTTTTTAAAATAGTTAACCATATTATTATAGAAGATGTAATATAGGTGTATAGCATTATGGATGCCTTAGGATTTGAGAAGCTATATTATGGGAAAGTTCATTATTGTTGACTTGTGTTATTATTATCACCATTATTCATGAGGTTATTCATTCATGTTTTAGGTATTTAAATTGTACTTGTTGCTGTGTTTTGTTTTTTGTTTTTATTTTTTATGTAAAATGTTATGAAATTGTATAAAGTGGTCCCCAGGAAGAATAGCAGCAGCTTGCTGCAGCTAATGGGGTTCCAATAATAAAACGATAAAAAGGGGCCTGGTACCCCATACTCCCAGAGTACCCCCCACAGGGCCCCCCAAGGGACGCGGTCGAACGCCTTCTCCAAATCCACAAAACACATGTAGATTGGTTGGGCGAACTCCCACGCACCCTCCAGGACCCCCCTAAGGGTATAGAGCTGGTCCAGTGTTCCACGGCCAGGACGAAAACCACATTGCTCCTCCTGAATCCGAGGTTCGACTATCCGACGGACCCTCCTCTCCAGAACCCCTGAATAGACCTTACCAGGGAGGCTCAGGAGTGTGATCCCCCTGTAGTTGGACCACCACCCCGGTCTGCCAATCCAGTGGAACTGCCCCCGATGTCCACGCGATATTGCAGAGCCGCGTCAACCAACACAGCCCCACAACATCCAGAGCCTTAAGGAAATCCGGGCGGATCTCATCCACCCCCGGAGCCTTGCCACCGAGGAGTTTTTTGACCACCTCAGTGACCTCTGCTCCAGAGATTGGAGAGCCCAACCCAAAACCCCCAGACTCTGCTTCCATCCTGGAAGACGTGCCGGTGGGATTGAGGAGGTCTTCGAAGTACTCGGCCCACCGATTCACAACGTCCCGAGTCGCGGTCAGCAGCACACCCTCCCCACTGTAAACAGTGTTGGTAGTGCACTGCTTTCCCCTCCTGAGATGCCGGATGGTGGACCAGAATCTCCTCGAAGCCGTACGGAAGTCTTGTTCCATGGTCTCACCGAACTCCTCCCACGCCCGGGTTTTTGCCTCCGCGACCACCCGAGCCGCATTCCGCTTGGACTGCCGGTACCCATCAGCTGCCTCCGGGGTCCCACGGGCCAAAAGGACCCGATATTACTCTTTCTTCAGCTTGACAGCATCCCTAACCGCCGGTGTCCACCAGCGGGTTCGGGGGTTGCCGCCACGACAGGCACCGGCCACCCTGTGGCCACAGCTACGGTCAGCCGCCTCGACAATGGAGTCACGGAACATGGCCCATTCGGACTCAATGTCCCCCGCCTCCCCTGGGACGTGTTCGAAGTTCTGTCGGAGGTGGGAATTGAAGCTCCTTCTGACAGGAGACTCTGCCAGACGTTCCCAGCAGACCCTCACAACACGTTTGGGTCTGCCAGGTCTGACCGGCATCTTCCCCCACCATCGAAGCCAACTCAGTGGTCAGTTGACAGCTCCGCCCCTCTCTTCACCCGAGTGTCCAAGACATGCGGCCGCAGATCAGATGAAACGACAACAAAATCGATCATCGACCTGCGGCCTAAGGTATCCTGGTGCCAAGAGCACATATGGACACCTTTATGCTTGAACATGGTGTTNCACACACACACACACACACACACACACTCAAGAGCTAAAATGAAAGGACAACTGGCTGAGTACAGATGTAATAGGCAACAAAGTAAAGGGAAACGCCATCAAAAGGAGCCAGCTGCACCGGGAGCAGCAGGATTGGCAGCGGCCGCCCGGGCACCACCACATGGCCACCAAGAGGAGGCACGAGATGCTCCCAGGCAGCCACAGCCAGCCGGCGCTCCCGGGGCAGCTGTCCCCCACAGAGGAAACACTGGTAAAACCTTAAAATGATTAAAATAACAAGTAAAAGATCAGATTAAGCATAAACACCAGATAAATAAAAGCATACGTTAAAAACATTGATAAAAGCTAAGTAAAAAACAAACAGTTAAAAGTATAAAAATAAAAATAATATAATGCAAATAAGTAATACAGGTAAAAACAAGTTAAAATTAGTATATAAGATAATAGATGTCATTAAAGTAAAAGAGTAATAGAACAATGATAAAATATATAAAAGATGGTTAAACAGGCTAAAAAAGATCAGATACAGCTAAAAACTATAATAAAAAGGTGATTCAAATAAAAACTATACTGAAAAGGTCAGTTAGCTAAAAGCTACACTAAAAAGGTGAGTCTTGAGCCTGGCCTTAAAAAGATGAACACTCTCTGCGGCCCTGAGGTCCTCTGGCAGACCGTTCCAGAGGTGAGGGCCATAAAACTGGAAGGACGCCTCACCTTGTGTATGTGTCCTGACTTTTGGTATGACAAGGAGACGGCTGCCAGAGGAGCGCAGGGACCGTGAAGGCTCATACTTTATAAGTAGTTCTGATAGATAAGAAGGCCCAAGACCATTAAGACATTTAAAAACCATTAAAAGAACCTTAAAATCGATCCTGAAACGTACGGGGAGCCAATGCAGCTTGTTTAAGACAGGTGTAATGTGCTCCTGCCTCCTGGTCTTCGTCAGGACACGTGCTGCTGAATTTTGAAGAAGTTGTAAACCTGAGGTATTCTTTTTGGGAAGACCAGAAAGCAGGGCATTACAATAATCAATTCTACTAGTAATAAAAGCATGCATCAGCGTCTCCGTATCGGCCCGAGAGAGAAAGGGGCGGACTCTGGAAATGTTTTTCAGGTGATAAAAACCTATTTTTGTAGTATTCTTAATGTGGGGGATAAAAGTCAGCTCAGAGTCAAAAATCACGCCCAGGTTCTTCACTCGAGAAGATGGATTTAAAATTAGTGACTGTAGCTTTGGTAAAACTTTCTCTCTCTGGGCCTCAGGACCGATGACTAAAACTTCAGTTTTGTCCCGGTTGAGCTGGAGAAAGTTTTCTGCCATCCAGGATTTGATGTCCGAAATTCAATTAAAAAGGGCATCCAATGGCCGTGCGTCATCGGGAGACACAGAGATGTACAACTGTGTATCATCTGCATAACTGTGGAACTTAACTCTGTGTCGCCCGATGACGCTGCCAAGTGGGAGCATATATAGATCAAAAAGCACTGGGCCTAAAATCGAACCCTGGGGCACACCACATGTAATTTCATGGGCCTTAGAACAGCAGGTATCTAAACTTACCACGAAAGTCCTGTCTGTGAGATAAGAAGTAAACCATTTATGGACAGCACCAGAGAGGCCGATGTGTTTTAACCGGGTTAAAAGAATGTTGTGGTCCACTGTATCAAAGGCAGCACTTAAATCCAGTAGGACCAGAAATGTCAGCCTCTGTTCGTCATAATTAATTCTTAGGTCATTTAAAACTCTTAAAAGGGCTGTCTCTGTGCTGTGGTTTACTCTAAAACCAGACTGAAATTTCTCAAGGACATCATGTGCATTAATAAAATCATTAAGCTGGATTAAAACAAGTTTTTCTAAAATTTTACTTAAAAATGGTAAGTTAGATATCGGTCTGTAGTTGTTAAAATCACTAAAATCTAAGTTTCTCTTCTTCAACAGGGGCCTCACCACCGCCCCTTTAAAGGCGGCAGGAAAGACCCCCGTCTGAAGAGAGCAGTTCATCATAGTTAAAATCTCAGCTCTAAAATATTCATAAAAAGGCTTAAAAAATGAAGTGGGAACTGGATCTAAAAGACATGTGGTGGGCCTCACTGAGGAGAAAACTTTATCAAGAGTCCCAGCTTCCACCAGGACAAAACTGTCCAGTGTTTCCTCTGGTAACGGTACACACTCAGACTTCACTAAAACCATGTCACTGTGAGAGGATAAAATGTTGCATCTGATTGTGTGTACCTTCCCTCTGAAGTGGTCTGCAAACTCCTCACAGAGAGAGTTTGAGGGTGTTTTCTGAAACTCATCAGGGGGATTGTTAAAAACTCTATTAATGATGGAAAACAGGATTTTGGGATTGTTTTTATTTACTGAGATGACTTTGGAAAAGTACGCGTTCCTTGAATTCCTTACTGCACTGTTGTATGATTTTAGGGTTTCTGTGTATATCTGACGGTTTATTGTGATTTTGTTTTTCCTCCATTTTCTCTCTGCCACCCTGCAGTTCCTCTTTTGTATTCTGAGAGCTTCATTTCTCCATGGAATTGTTAGTCTAGGCTGTATCTTTTTAATTTTCTGTGGAGCCAGACGGTCAAGGGTGGACTGAAGCCTACTGTTAAAATCGTTCACTATAAAATCACAGGGGGCAGGTAAAGCAATAGGAGGTATTTTTTCTAAAATATCAATAAAACCTGCAGCCACTTCAGGGGTTAGATGACGTTTCCTGACGGTTCTCACAGAGGTCTCCCGCTGGGTAAAACCGGTGATATTAAAAAACACACAATAATGGTCAGAGACAGCCAAGTCGACAACAGAGAGCACACGGGTGGACAGGCCATACGTGATGACCAAGTCTAGGGTGTGCCCTCTGTTGTGAGTTGGCTGTGTGACATGTTGGCTAAAATCCATATAATTAAGAATATTTAAAAAGTCAGTTGATAAAGGGTCTAAAAGGTTATCTACATGTAAGTTAAAATCACCAGCTAAAATGATCTGTTCATAGGAATTGTGTAAGTTTGATAAAAACTCTGAAAATTCTTCTATAAATGGTGTGCTATTTTTTGGAGGTCTATAAACTGTAACACCTAAAATCTGAGGATTCCCAAAAACAACTGCATTATATTCAAAGGTGCTAAAATGATCAAATGAAACAGGTTTGGCGGTAAGTGTTGCTGAGCTTATGAAGGCAGTACCGCCTCCCCTTTTAGTGCTCCTTGTTGAATAAGTAAAGTTAAAATTTGGTGGGGAAGCCTCTGTGAGAACAACAGGGGCATCTGCACTCAGCCAGGTCTCTGTTAAAAAGAAGCCGTCCAAGTTATGGTCTAAAATCAAATCATTAATAATAAAAGTTTTGTTCAGCAGAGAGCGGACGTTTAAAAGTGCCATATTAATGGTGACTGGAGAGGGAGTGACAGTATGATTCTGTGAAAGTGGAATTATTGGTAACTGTTTAAGATTATTGGGGTTGCATTTGTTTGGTTTATGGTAATTAGGCCGCTCTCTGCTGATAATGACAGGAATTAATGAGACAGAGTGAGGTCCAAGTCCAATATGTGAGTTACTGTTAAAATCAGAGCTGGGGTCATAGGAGCACGGACCAGCTGGACATCAGGATGTGGTTGAGGGGGTGGAGAGGGCAGGGGTAGCAGGGCATGGTGTGGTGAACAGTGGGGGTCGTGGACAGGCCAAACTCATTGCCAGGGCACGGGTACCCTGTCTATTTAGATGAAGCCCGTCTGCCCCAAAAAGGTGCCTCCTGCCCCAGAAGATGTTAAAATTGTCTATAAAACCAATGTTGTGCATCACGGTGGCAGAGGAGAGCCAAGTGTTCAATGATAAAAGTCTACTAAAACGACCTATTCCTCTGCCAAAGGTGGGAGTGGGACCAGAGATAAAAACAGACACATGTGAGGTTTTTAAAAGATTAAAAAGGTGAATAAAATCACGCTTCAGAAGCTCAGATTGCTGCTTGTGGATGTCGTTGGTGCCGGCGTGGATAAAAACTTTACTCACATGTGGATGGAGATTAATAAGACCAGGGATTTTTGTTGCAATATCCATCACGGTTGCTCCAGGGAAAGACAGAGTGAGTGCTCCTCTCATCCGCACATTCCTCACGATGGAGTCCCCGATGATGAGTGTGGTGGGCGTGTCCGCGTGCTGATCGGTGTTGCCGGAAGTTCGGACACGCTGAGGTCCAGGCTGAGGAGCATCTCCAGGGCTGCTGCGGCGTATGGTCATCACAGCAGACGTGTTCCTTGGATCCGGGGTGAAGTGAACAACTCCTGGGCGGGTTCTGACTGTGATCCGGGGTTTGGCTGCACGCGGAGGGCTACAGCAGCTTGACTGCTGCTTCTTAGGGGGCTGAGGGTGGAGTGGTGATCCTGCAGAGTGGTGGGGTCCAGGTGCTGTCAGAGGGGGAAAGTCTTGATCCAGGGCGCTGAACCTGTTTGTCAGCGGCAGGTGGGTGGGAGGAGAGCAGTAGCGAACGCTCCATGCTCCCTTACCGCAGGTGGGCACAACGGTGGACCAGGGCCTCGACACCACTGGAGAGGAGCTGATCGGGGCTTTGGGCTTCGCCCCCTGCCGAAACCAGCGTCCGTCTTCCACAGAAGGAGAATCATGCGCCTTCAGCACCCCAAGTCCAGTCAGAGACCCTGACGTGGATCCCCGCTCCGTGGCCTCGTCATGCTGGACGGGAATCGTGTCAGCCAGCTGGGCGCTAGTGGCGGCGGAGAAGGTCCAGCCAAGGATAACCACAGAGTTTCGCTCATTTTCCTGGGTCTGCTGAAGTGTGGTGATCCTCTGCTCCAGTTCTAGCACTCTTTGAGTGAGGCTGAGACAGCTGTCACAGCCAGGGCTACAGGTGAGCGGAGGCATGGAGGTGGAGGAGTTGTGACGTGATGTCCCACACACTACCGCTTCAAAAAGGTAAAAACATGCGATAAAAACAGCTGATGATAAAAACTGCTCACAGAGCGACGTTAAAAAGTGGTATGCAATTTCCGTGCCCAGTTGTTTAAACGAAAAGTGATAAAAATCAGATAAAAACCGTGTTTTTGTCAGGAGTCGATCTGGCAGTTCATACGGACGCTGACGCATGCGCACTCGGCAACTATACACATGCTCCGAGATATGAACCTCACGGTACAATATTTATTGCAATATTGTGTGGAGGCTCACGATAATAAGACTCACAACATAAAATGCTCTGACTGGAATCCTCTGTGATGCATTCACCGCTGTAGCCTCCATACTCCATGCTTGATTTTCTTTGCTGTGTGGGCTGCACGCACTCCCATTGGCGAACTGGCCGATGACGCGGAAGCAAAGGATCATGGTCTATGTAGTTTACCTTGCTATGCTCCGGTGGAGCAGACTGAAAAGTGTTTTTTTTACCTCAAGGCGTACTGTATGATATCGTGACAAGACCACGACGATATTGTGGTCATTTTACTATGACGATATTGCCAATATTGTTACAGCCCTATGAACCAGGGATGAGGGCATAGCTACCTGTTGTGGACGCAGGTGGTAAGATAAGGGAAGTAGAGCTGGATGTGGATTCTGACTGAGCTAAAGGCATAAACATAACAAGAACGAAAGATGGTGCATCATGTCACAGGCAAGCTTTAAAGGTTAAAGCACAGATAGTGTGATGAATATACTTACAGTTTTCATTATCAGGGTTTGGAAATGGTGCAGTAATATCTTTAATTGTTGGCTCAAGAAACCTTCTTAATGACCCTGAACAGAGACAAAAGTATAAAACAGCAACAAATTTTTGATGTTACGATAAATTTCTTATAACAAATGCAACATTATGTAGCAGGATGATCACAAGGGTGCTGTGCACCAGGGTGAATATTGACTAAGATGGAGACAACTACGGGAGACACACGGCTTGAAAACAGATGCGATGGTTGCTATCTTTCTTTTGGACAGGTAATTCTTGCTTCATATTACAACATCTTAGTATCATAAAGGCATTGTTTGATTATTTTCTTTTGGTTTTAAAGATTGAACGGGATCATAGCTTTGTTTTATTCTTGCACACGACTTTATTTGCACCTTTCTTTGTTAGCAGTAATAGCACGTTATGCTAATGCTACATAAACAGATATCCTTACAAACTTTATTTATGGAAAAAATAAGCGGTGACATACGCATCAGGATCAGCTTAGTCATTTCCCCGCTAATATCTTCAAATCAAATCAAATCAAATCAAACCAAACTTTATTTATAAAGCGCTTTTTACAACACAAAGTGCAACTCAAAGTGCTTTACAGGTTAAAATGACCCTATATAACCCTCATCCCCATTCCTCCCACACCAGTTTAAAAGCATTGGCATATTCTTAACCCCCCCCCACACACACACACCTAACTCCTGTACACAGACACTTAAGAAAATCAGTATAATGATATTTGGTTGAGTTCAGATGAGCCAGATAAGGTAGGGCGAGGAAACGCCATCAGAGGAGCCGTCTGCCCCGGCGACTGTAGGTCAACTGCAGCAGCCAAGGTACCGACACAGGGTGCAGCGGAGAGGGAGGGCACCGACCCCACCTTCACCCAAGCACTACCCAGAGAGCACTCAGGCAGCAACAGTCGACCACCGCCCCCGAGACAGAGGCCCCCCCACAGAGGAAACACTGGAAGAAAGATTAAAAGATTAATATAAGATGAATATAAAAATAACGTGCCAATATAATAGTTAAAGTATTAAATAAATATTAAATATGATTATAATATATATTAAAATAATGTAGAATACAAACAAAATGAATGAAATAAAATATGCAAAACAAGTAATCAAATTTAATAACTAATAATCAGTTAAAATCTAAGCTAAAAAGGTGAGTCTTGAGCCTGCTCTTAAAAACATGAACGTTCTCTGCGGCCCTGAGGTCCTCCGGCAGCCTGTTCCAGAGACGAGGGCCATAATACTGAAAAGACGCCTCGCCATGAGTATGTGTCCTGACCTTAGTGATAACCAGGTGACGGCTGCCAGAGGAGCGCAGAGGCCGCGAGGGTTTGTATGGTAAAAGCAATTCTGAGAGATAAGAAGGCCCAAGACCATTAAGACACTTACAAACCATTAAAATCGATCCTGAAACAATGCAATGATTCTAAGACAGGTGTAATGTGCTCCCACCTCCTGGTCTTTGTCAGGACACGTGCTGCTGAATTTAGTAAAAGTTGTAAACCTGAAATGCTCTTTTTGGGAAGACCAGAAAGCAGGGCATTACAGTAGTCTATTTTACTGGTGATAAAAGCATGCATCAGCGTCTCCGAATTAGCCCGAGAGAGAATGGGGCGGACTCTGGCAATGTTGCAGCACCCATGGAAAATCATTCATAAAAATAGAAAATAAAAGAGGTCCCAAACAACTTCCCTGTGGAACACCACATTCCATCTGACCTTTTTCAGATAAACTACCATTGAAATACAATGTATAATCTCTATTAGTAAGATAACTTTTAGTCCAGTTAAGAGCAGATGAATGAAATCCATAGTATTTAAGTTTTTGTAATAAAATATCATGATCTAAAACATCAAAAGCTGCACTTAAATCAAGAAATATAGAACCAATTAACTTATTATCAATATTCTCCAAACAATAATCAGTTATTTGAATAAGTGCAGTTGTGGTTGAATGATTCGTTTTGTAGGCATGTTGATATATTGTGTTCAATTTATATACCTCAAAGTAATCTTGAATTTGGTCATATGCAATTTTTTCCATAATTTTACTTAAAGCTGGTAACAAACTTATTGGTCTACTGTTTTGACCAGACAGTGGTTCTCTATTGTTCTTAATTAAAGGAATTATTTTTGCTGTTTTCCATTGAGATGGGAAAATACCTTCTTTAAAACTTCCATTTATTATATGAGCAATAGGACATGAAATAAAATCTACCACCAACTTTAACAATTTAATATCAATATTATCTATGCCCGATGGTTTATTTTTACTCTTTAATATTATCTCCTTTACCTCGTCTTCTGTTACTTCAACAAATTGAAATTGACAGTTTTTATTTAACATTATTTTGCGTCTAATTAGTTGATAGGAGATATTTTCGTTTTGACCATTTTCCATGGAATCTCGCAACAACTTAATTTTCTTAGTTAAAAACTGATTTAAATAGTTTGCTATATCAGTTGGTGTAGTGAGATAAGTTCCCCCAACATCTAAAAAAGTTAGAGTCGACCTATTATGCCTACCCATCATTTCATTCAATGTACCCCATATGTTTGCATTATCCGATTTTGCATCAATTAGTCTTTTTTGATAATACAATCGTTTTTAATGATTATTTAATGTAGTTACAAAATTTCGTAATCTACGATACTCTTTCCATTTCTCCGGACTAATTGTTTTTACTGCCTCTTTTTTAAGTTTATCCCTCTGCCTCATATATTCCTTTAATTCTTCATCCAGCCAGCAAAAACCCTTCTCACAGCTCGTTTCCTCATAGGAACATGTCTGTCTAACAACTTTGTTAATAATTCATTGAAAACTGCTACTGCTTGACCTGGATCATCTTCACTTAACACTTGTATCCAACTTATTTTCCTCACATCTTCTGTAAAATCATCCTCATTAAGGTATTTAAGCATCCGTCTGCACACAAATAGTTGGCCTTTTTTAGGCATCTTTGTTTTCCTCGTTACTGCAATTAAATTATGATCACTACAACCTACTGGAATCGAGACGGCTTCAGAACATAAATTTGTCATATTTGTAAAAATTAAATCAATCAAAGTTGCAGAATGTTTGCCATTACTTCTATACTGAATTCTCGTATCGGCCTGCACAAGCTGTGATAAATTACAAATATTGGCAAATGAAAACAGTTTATTCTTCAATGGGCAATTTTCTGATTTCCAGTCTATGTTTAAGTCACCTAAAAAAAAAATTTCTTCTCACATACCTTATCCAACATATCTCCTATCTGATCCAAGTAAGAAGCATTCGGTGGTCTGTAACAACATCCAATAATGACAGCTTTTAAATGAGGAATCTGCAATTCTAACCATAATGTTTCAACTTCAGTTACCATGAAATCTGTTCTTACTCTAACTGGAATATGATTTTGAACATAGCAGGCAACACCTCCCCCATACAAATTCCTATCTAATCTATAAATGTTATAGCTGCTAATGTTTACTAAATCACTATTAATTGTTTCATCTAAATGTGTTTCTGATATTGCTAACGCATGTATATTATAACTTTGCAAAATTTCATGAATATCAGCCACTTTATTTCTTAAGCTACACACATTCAAATGAGCTATTTTAAACCCCTTTTCCTGTAACCAAATATGATCTGTCATCCAAAATCTATTATAAATTCCTGCCTGCAAAAATCATACTGAGCTTCCTGTAGAATTTTCTTCATTTTACCAAACACATTCATACTCTCATTCATCTCAAAACACTATAATGAAAATAAAAGGTTTTTTCCTTCTTCTCTTCTACACACCAACTCTAGACACATAATTAACCAAACTATATTACACTTATGTGGGCTATCATTTAAATTTTACGGTATCATCGTCCAAATATATTTATAAAATTAAACATTATCCTCACATAACCTAAACAGTACTCTTGCAATGCCCATCCATCCTCACTCCCATTAAACTGTCTTTTAATTAGTCCACGTTATTCTCCATCCTTCTTCCCTGGTTTGATCACAGTCTTGTAGTAAGCTTCAGCCTCACTCGGTTCATTGAACTTTTTTATCTCACCTTTGAAAGTCAGGATCAAGGTAGCGGGATGAATCAGGCCATGTCTCACCTGAGCCTTCCTCAGCTTACTTCTTATTTCCCAGAAGCCTGCTCGTTTTTTCGCCATGTCACTGGTCAGATCTGGAAATATCTTCAACTTCATACCACGTATTTGAAAAACACGCTCTTTTCTGGCCATCTTTATAATCTCTTCCTTTGTTGTAAGCCTCCGCAGCCGCACCATCATCGTTCTTCCCTCTGCGTTCCTCCTAGGTCCAATCCAGTACGCCATCTCCACTTCTGGCTCCCACATAAATTTTCCTCTGAACAATTCTTTAAACAGCGTGTCCATATAATTAGTCAGATTATCTTTTCCCATATCGCCTGATAATCCGAACACACGAAGGTTGTATTTGCGGCTCTGCATTTCGAGCCGCTCCGTCCTCTCTCTCAGCTCGGCGTTGGATTTTTTCAGCGTCTCATTCTCCGACTCCAACTTTGTCATTCGACTGTCCAGTTTAGGTAAACTCTCCTCCACCTCACCCAGTCTTCTCACACAAGCAGAAATATCATCCATGATTGTGTCAAGTTTGTTAACCACAATGTTGATCTCCTCCTTTATGACAGAGCGTATCAACTCAGATATTTCTTTTCGGTCATCATGCGCACCTGCCATTTCTCCTTGTCCCGCGTACTGAGGCTCTTCGTCGTTGTTTTCGTTTTGTTTGGACTGTTGCTTCGCCTTTTTGGAGGGCATAATACTGCCAACTATTACATATATTGATTCCACCAACTTTTAACCACTTATCTCAATCCAGCGCCACAATATTGACAGATTTTGTCAGAGCTTGGCGTTCACCTGTTCTCACCCGTGGCGCATGCGCATCCCCCTGTGTGCTGCTCACAGATGGTTCACATCTTATCTCACAGACAGGACTTTCATGGTGAGTTTAGATACCTGTTCCTCTGGGGCTCATAGGATTACATGTGGTGTGCCCCAGGGTTCTATTTTAGGCCCAGTGCTTTTTAACCTTTATATGCTCCCACTTGGTGGTGTCATCAGGAGACATGGAGTGGGCTTTCACAGTTACGCTGATGATACACAGTTGTACATCTCCGTGTCTCCTGATGACACACAACCAAAAGCTATATATGCTGATGACATTACTGTTTTAGCTTCAGCACATACGGAGAGTGCATTAAATGACATTTTAAATAATGAGTTAAGAATAGTAGAGCAGTGGATAAATGCTAATAAATTAGTGGCCAATGCAGGAAAAACTAAATGTATGGTAGTTGGCTCCAAATATACTTTACAGATTATACCAAAGCTACATTTAACTCTGGGTAACAATGTAATTGAACAATTAGAAGAAGTAAAATTACTGGGAGTAATAGTTGATTGTAAGTTATCATGGACAAGCCAGATTAATTATGTTTTACAGAAAATGGGGAGAAGTATGGGCATAATTAAATTCAGTTGTAAATATATACCCCAATGGTTACTTAAAAGCCTTGTTCAATCGTTAGTGCTTTCTTGTGTAGACCAAGCATCTATTATTTGGTCCAGCACAAGTGAAAATAATTTGCATAAACTACAAGTAGCACAAAATAAAGCTGCTCGTATTGTTTTAGGCTGTTCTTACAGAACAAATGTGAGAACTATGCATGACAAACTTGCTTGGCTCAGTGTGAAGAGTAGATTGAAGTATTTTTTGGTGACACTTGTGAGGAAAATTATAATTACAAAAATGCCAAAAATTATACATAGTAAGTTATTATTTTTCTCAGACAATCATACCTATAATACACGGCAGATAAATGAGATGAAAGGTGTTTTACCACGCAGTAGAACAAATCAAATTCAGCGAGCATTTCACTATAGAGCTGTGGTTGCATGGAATGCATTACCTAGATTTTTAATATTTGAAGGTAATACAATTTTGTTTCAGAAGAAACTTAAAATTATTTTGTTTACACATTCAATTGTATTGTGATTATGAATTTTGTAATGAAAGATTGGGTATTTGGTTTGAAGGCTGTATACTAGGTATCGGTGGACTATGAAATGAAACCATGGACATGAAGCCACCATTCTGTTGTATTTTATTTTTCAATATTAATTGATGTGATTAACTCCTTTCCTGATATTAGTTTGTATATGTAATTTTGTTCTAAATATGCAATTTCATCTTGAGCTTCTATGGATCATGTGAATTAGGGATATGTTTGTGTGTGTGTGTGCGCGTGGATTATCTTATGTAAAGTAAATCATTGTATGAGGATGTATGAGACCCCAGGAAGACTAGCATCTGCATTTAGGCAGAAGCTAATGAGGATCTCAATAAAACGAAACGAAATGAAAACCAGAGAGGCCGATCTGTTTTAAACGGGTTAAAAGAATAGTGTGGTCTACTGTGTCAAAGGCAGCACTTAGATCCAGTAGAACCAACACTGTCACTCTCTGTTCATCATAATTTAATCTAAAATCATTTAAAATCATCAAAAGGGCCGTCTCTGTGCTGTGGTTCACCCTAAAACCAGACTGAAATTTCTCCAGGACATTATTAGCGATTATAAAATCATTGAGTTGAGTTAAAACAAGCTTTTCTAAAATTTTGCATAAAAATGGTAAGTTAGACACCGGTCTAAAGTTGTTAAAATCATTGAAATCTAAGTTGTTTTTCTTTTTTGTTGTTAGTTACAAAATGCATCATCTTCAACTCATTCATTGTGTGAATAAACCTCCTGCCCAGCTGTTTCTGCTATGACTGTGATCGGTAGGTAGATTTACTTCTAACATGTCTTGTAGAATATGTATGCTCTTATGTCCACGAGAGTCATAATTTGCATCAAGTTGCTGCAAGTAAGAACATAAATGTCTGCAGCTTTCTCCAATTCTCCTGATCAAACTGTAATTTAAGTAAGACAGTGACTGCAAATCTCTAATGCGTAGTTTATATAATTATTTTATTAATTCTTCATCCATCCACAGGTGTACGGCATAAGAAGGAACCACAATAACACTTGTGGATGCTCTGATGAAGGCAGGGAGAGATGCTGAAACCAACATCACACAAATTAAGGTAGAGAACAAACTTTTGCTACTCTGTAATTCATAAGAATTGACAAGAACCATAAACTTTTTTATTTGTGATAAGAAATAGTAAGTTATTTATTTTTGATAATATATTTTTATTTTATACCATTTATTTCATTATTTTTGTAAAACAAATAGTAACAAAATAAATACAACTTATAAATACCTGAATGAAAAGGAGCAGATTCAAAGAAAATCTTATACATAATCTGCCCCACTCACACCAGTAGTTAAATCTGTAATAAATAAAATGTGTTTAACTAATAAATTTAACTGAAAGACAGCTGCGGACCATCACGCTAATGATTTATTAACAGATACTTTATTTACTGTTCTTGTAACATCATCTATTCATGGCAGTATAAAACAGGAAGAAACAAATGACAAATAAAAAAACAAACAAGATTAATGCTTATATTTTATCATATTGTTTTAAGTCTTATTAAACATTGTAATTGATTTAGCTTCT
Source organism: Aphyosemion australe (assembly GCA_006937985.1). Taxonomy (NCBI): domain Eukaryota; kingdom Metazoa; phylum Chordata; class Actinopteri; order Cyprinodontiformes; family Nothobranchiidae; genus Aphyosemion; species Aphyosemion australe. The sequence goes on along the minus strand of SSNS01000551.1, from coordinate 304,803 downwards.
TTCATCTCTGACTCAGATTGTTCCATAAACCGACTCCACACACAGAAACACATCGCTCCAACACTTTGGTCATGAATGTTGGTTTTATAATCATCTAAATTTGAATTTTTGTAACTCAGCAAATAATGGCCTGGTTGGAGCTCTGTAACTACTTTGACTAATGACTCTCATTGCTCTTTTTTTGTAAAATCAAAACTGGATCAGTGTATGTTTTATATGTACTTCCCCAGATTTCAATGCAATAAGACATATATGGAACAATCAGAGTATTGTATAATAGACATAATGCATTATTATTCAAATACTACTTTACTCTGTGTAGTACAGCAAATGCCTTTTCTATTTTTATGTTTATACCATTAATATGTGGCTTCCAGGAAATATTTTCATCAATAATGAACCCCAAAAACTTACTTTTCCTCACTCTATCAAATAATGCCTTCTATAGCCAGTGAAATGTCAGTATTTAATCCTCTCTCTTTTGTACTGATCCAGTCATGGGCTTCCACACCTCCTGCTCACCGTCTTCATGACCTGTCCTCTGGCCAGTGGGTTGTTTGAGTGGCTGAAGAACCCACAACCCACCGTCTCCTGCTGCTCCAGCACATCTCCACATCTCCAGCACATCTCTCGCTTAACGATGCTTAGTTTGAGATGATAGCAGACGAGAAGCTTCTGTCTGAAGCGAACAAGCTGGAGCTTCACCCATTGGACATCAGTCATTACAAGGTGAACAGGGCGGTTTGTCTTTATTGTTTTTCTTGCTTTTTATTTGAATTTTTGTTTTATAAATTAAAGATCAGTTATTTTAAGCCTCAGCTTTCATTTCTCTTCAGGTGGTTTCCCAGGTGAGGTCCAGCTGTGAAAGCCTCTCAGAACAAAATTTAGCAAAGCTCGGTGTGGAGTTGTTTAACTGCCAGGCAGAGATCAAGGGGTGCTGGACTTTCGTGTGTAAATGGTAAAGTTTTATTCTGTTTAAACAGATGTTTCCTGACACAAAAACAGTGTTTATGAAGTTTTATACCATTTGATTCTCAGAGCATTAAGGAGTGCACGTCTGACAGGGATCCAGACACGTGGAACGCCTACCACATCGTAAGTAAACAAGCTCACTCGCTTTGCTACACGACCCGTCAGCAGCTCTTTCTGAGCCAAGTAGAGCTCACGATTAACATCCTCATCTCCACGGTGATCAGCCAGGTAGAGCTGAGTTCTCCTGAAGGATCTCCTTCGTGCTGTGAGGCTGCAGATCTGGGCTTATCCTTCCTTGTTTGTTTTTTTTTGTATTAAACAGGAGGGACAGCTGGAGCTGAAGGACCTGACTGCAGCTTCTCTGGACAAGCCCTGCAGGCCCAAGAGGGGAAACTGGAGCAGATGGAGACATCACTGAGGAAAATCCTGGAACGACTGGGTAATCGCTTCTGGACAGCAACTGGTGGCTCAACTAACCAACAGAAAACAGAAACTCCTATCACACGTGGGTCAGTACGGGCTGGTTCAGGAAGCAAATTTGGTTTCACATCTGAGTCGTGTGTGCCTTTTCCGTTCTGAGGTGACTTTATTTCATCCTCGGCAGATCGAGGTGACACTGAAATTCCTCCCTGCCGCCTCCGAGAATCAGCCAGCAGGGGCTTCCCGATTTATTTTCATTATGGATGCTGTCAAGTAAACATCCAACCTACGTAATACAATAAATGATTTTTCACAAACAGTGAAATGGGTTCTGCACACCTGTACACAGGAAGAAAAAAATCTAAAATTAATATACCTTATATTCAGCAATACTTTGCTGTAAATCCTCAACTGGATGTGCATCTTGGATTGAAAGACTTGATGTAGTTGCTCCCTCTGGACTGTTTGTGCTGAGATTAGCCATGGTTGTTCCAGTAACAGCAGCTCTAGGCTCCGTCCGGTACATATTCTCTATCGGACCCAGCAAGGCTCTTGTCATAGAAACTATGTGGAAAAATTAAAAAAAGAAAAACCGTTTCACTACAAAACAAGAGGCCCCAACAATATTTGAATGACAAAATCAAAGAAGTTGTTCTGTCAGACAGCTATTAGCAGGATTAGCTTATCATTTTTGCTATTACTAGCAGGCTACCATGCTATTTATTAGTCTTTGTAATGAAAATAAGCCCTAAATAAAACATTTTAAAACATATTTCGTTACCATATGAATAAGTGAAAATGAAAAAATTAGGTTAGACGTTTATATTGTTTATTTTTCACTTACCGTGATTCCGCCATATTGGTTCACGAAAACTGCGGCTGGTGTTCTGCTCTCTCTTATTCACTGTGGCAATGCGCGTTCCCATATCCGGAGGGGCGCGGCCTAGGGATTATAGCCGACGGGAGGGGTGAGAGTTGTGGGAAAGTGCTTGTGTAAGCTAGCTAGCTGGGTCTAACTTGTTTGCAGATTAGTTATAGCACCTTTAAATTTCTTGCAGTAATACCTTTAATTGTTGGCTCAAGAAACTTTCTTAATGACCCTGAACAGAGACAAAAGTATAAAACAGCAACAAATTATTGATGTTACGATAATTTTTTTTATAACAAATGCAACATTATGTAGCAGGATGATCACAAGGGTGCTGTGCATGTATAGGCCCAATCCCAATACTTTCACGGCGCCCTACGCCCTTCTGTGAAGTGCACTTAGAGGAGGTGCTCAGTAAGGCTTTGAGTGCGTAGTACACAAGTGTGTCAATTGGGACAAGGAGCATTGCTTCATTGACTATGGCACATGCTGGGATGCTGGTAGCTGTTTATGCTACTTTTTAAAAAAAACTTTAACAGCTTTCAAACAAGCAAAATTTACATTCATTGCTGTCCATGTTATATCTTAGCCTAAAACATTCAGAGCATGAATACATATAATTAATTGTCTTAAAATGAACTTCTTTCATTTGAAAATACATGTTTTCAGAAAAGGCATTTGAGCCATTGCTTCGCCTTCTTCTCAAACTTCCCACGCAGCAATGGATTTTGGGTAATACCCTTAAAGTCCGCATCGATGCGGACTTGGGTGAAGTGTGGATTAAGGGTGCAAAAGCGGCATGGTCACCTTCTGCACTTGAGAATCAGGACACCCTATGCACTCACACCCCTGGCCAGGAATGCTCAATTGAAGGGAGCAAGGGTAGAAGTGCGAGTATTGGGATTGGGCCATAGAGTTTGATTTTCCTCAGAGCCTCCTCTTGCTGATGATGCAGCTGCCTAGGCACTATCAATTGACCAGTCTGGCCTGGCATGAACCCATCACCAACATGATGGGCGTGTCACCTATGTCTTTGGGAGACATGGTGGAGTTTCTCTCGGTCCGCAATCTGCCTAATTGAGATTGTGTCCCAGCTGCCTGTCCTGACAAGTCGCGGCGGTCTCCAACCTGTGGGCGGTCTACCAGTGCCACCAGTCTGGCCTGGCATGAACCCATCACCAACATGATGGGTGTGTCATAGAGGGTGACACGGGAGTGGATTTTCTTTGCTTTCCCAACCCGCTCCCATAGTAAATAAAACCCTCTTGTCCCAATCCCAGAAAGCAAGGAAAAATAAAAATTGCTCCCATCCCAATCCCAATAACATAATTCCCGCTCCCTCCCACTCCCAGCAGGTGTTTTTTTCCAATCCCAATAACATGATTCCCACTCCCTCCCACTCCCAGCAGGTGTTTTTTAAGGTGGTGATTCTAAACAAAACCAAAAAAACAATCACAACGGTGTAAGGTGTTTCCACTCCATCACTGACAACTCCCAGAAAACTGTGTGAAGTTTCAGATCCATGACAGTTTTTTCATGGTGATGCAGGTATTAAACCCCTTAATTCGCTCAATTCAATTCAGTTTATTTATATAGCGCCAAATAACGACAAGAGTCGTCTCAAGGCACTTCACAAAGTAAACATTCCAATACAGTTCAGTTCATTAAGCCAATCAGTAAAAAAGTTTCCTATATAAGGAACCCAGCAGATTGCATCAAGACACTGACTGTGTGTTGATACAATCCTCCAACTCATCTTTGTTTCTGTCCATATTCTCAAATGTGGCGGCTCGCGGCTGCGTATTGAGAGATGAAGTTCAGCGCTGGTCATGTGACTTATAGTGACAAATCAGTTGCTAGTCAGTGACCATTGTTTGCAACGATGCAGGACATTTTTTAACCACGTATATACAATGTCCTCACGGGCTTCAGATTTGTAACTGTTTAAAATTGGGTTCTGTAGTGACCTCTGTCCTTTATATAATATACATATTTTTATTGTGAAAATAATCTGCCGACATAATTTAAAAAAAAAAACCATCGATGTGATTTTCTGCCAAATTCAGTAAAAACGAGGATTAGACAGTCCCTCTGCTTAGAAAATAAACCAACAGAATTTATCAGGAAATTATTAGAGATCATATTAGAATTTATTATGAAACACCAGAAACAACAGAGTCTATATGAAAATGGTTCTAAATGTTGTAATGGTTAGTGAGTGCTATTGTAGTCTACTGTTACTGTTCCTTTAAGAGAGGCAGTGGCTGAAGAATGAAACTGAAAGTTGGAGATGCGGTTTTATCTCAGCTGTTTGTTAAACTACTCTAATAAACCGCTGTTGAGGACTAAACTCATTCTGTCTGACGTTTTAGTTCAGCACACATATCACAATAATAAGAAATGATCTTAAGTTACCTAGCGTTTGTAATACAGCTTTAATTAAAGCTCCCAGTGCGCTGCGCACGGAGCGCAGATCAAATGCTCGGAGGAAGCGCTCCTGCAGCTGCTGACGCGATCTCTGATGGGTTATTGAAAGAAATGTCTGTGTCACAGAATCAGAGCAAATTTTCAACAGTCTGCAGTTTGTTGTTTTCAGGAAGATTCTTTTTTTTTTTGGCAAGTAAAGAGAAGAGGTACGCAGTGGCAGCTCGTCCATAGGGGCGCTAGGGCGCCGCCCCACCAGTCTCACAGGAAGAGGAAGAAGATAGGAATCACAAAATGTATTTAAAAAAATATAAAAATTTAAACCAAACGATCTATACACCTTATGGGCTGTAAGTGCTGTGTGTAATCTGCATTTAATTGTAGTTTAATGAAGTTAATACTTTTAACACGGCCGAAACGTCGACGTACTTCCTGTCACGTGTCCTCTCGCGGGCGCAGCAATCTTTACCATTGACTTAATACGGGCTAACTGGCGCATGCATGCTGGATCCCCAACGACAAGGAATAGGAGAGCTGTTGGGCGCATCGGGGGGAGTCTGCTCAGATCAGGAGGAGGATGCTGATTGGTCAGCTCACCCAGCCCAGACAGAACCGGAAAATTTTCCATAGGCTAGTTCACCGTCCTTTGTTGTTGTGGAGCCGCTGCTAACGTTGACTATGGAGAAAACTAGTAGTTTCATCTTTTTATCATTGGATTCTACGAACCAAGTGGATTTTTTACTATAAAATGGATTATTTTGACCAGCAAGGTAAGACAGGATTTAGCTTTTGACTTCATGAAAATAGCTTTGTTTTGCTTTTCATTTAGCAGTCACTGGGTGGTGTTGAGGTAGAAAATGTGGATTCTATCGTTTAAAAGAGCCTCTTCCTGTTTAGTGTGTGTGAGGTTTGCATATATTGGTCAATATGAAGCATGTTTTTGGAACAACTTTGTTGCTAACTTAGCAACAAAGTCCGTCAATTTCAAGTTGTGTGACGCATAAGAATGGTAATTTGGCGTTCCCTAGTGGTGATATGTGGTTAGCGCATCTGAAAAACTGACCTGCAAATAAAGGAAAAAACGACCGTTTATATAGAGAGGCCACGGGAGAAACCACTGGTAATTTAATAAGTCCCACACAAATAGAAAATAATAGATATTATGTAAAATTAATTGGAGAAGTAATTCAGTTCCTAACAGTAAATGAACTGCCACTTCGCGGCAGTGTGGAACGCTCAAATGATGATGATTTCTCTGCAGGACTGTTCTTAACAATCGTTGACTACATACTGGCAAAAGACCCCAAATTTAATGAAATAAACAAACATCCCAGCAAATGCAAAATACGCCTCTCACAACATACAAAACGAAATTATTGAAAAAAATTTTTTAAAAATAAAAGAATTAAAGTATAGGATTAGATAGATAGATAGATAGAAAGAAAGAAAGAAAGAAACAAACAAACATTCATGCAGGCCCAATAGGGAAAAAGCCAGTGTCCCATTTGTGCCGGTCCCATGCCCGGGTAAATGCAGAGGTTAGTGTCAGGAATGGATCAAAGTAAAATATAGATATATGGATAGAAGAATTGTAATGATAATATCATATTTTTCTATGCATTTTAGGGATTTGGGAAGATGTGACACCCGAAAAATTCTTAGCACACCCAGACCCGTCCCCCTGATATTCTACCTGCACCCCTTTGTAGGGCTGGCTAAATCCGGCCCTGTGTAGTACCTTGAAGTAGGTCCATAGATTTGGAATTTGTGGCACCCTGCGCGGGAGCACGGGGACATGCTTGTGGAAAGAGGGGGGAAGATGTGACAGGGTGAGCATCCTGTCACTGTATCCCAATTGATCATGCCCCTGGCTACTTGACCACGGGGATATCCCTTTGGCTGACGGGTTAGCTCGCGTGACTATGACCTGGGAGTCCGTCTGTCCATCCGTCCGTCCATCCATCCAAATAAATAAATAAATAAAGGGAAACAACAACAAAAAAGACGAACCAAAAACAAAGAACGAGAAAACCAGAGAAAACCGAAGCAAAACCACGTATCATCTTTCCATACATCAAAGGCATAACAGACAAAATAACAGCAATGAAAAAAACACAACATAAACTCACCAACAAAACCATACATGACAGTTAGAAAAAAAGACTAGTACACCCAAAGACAAGATATCGTCACACAAAAACATAAAAAGGAGTGTGAGAAAGAAACAAGTCAAAGACACACAAGAGCAGCAAAACAAGAAGAAAACACAATTACAAAATATCCCATTACATACCACTGTACAAAAGAAAACCATATAATGGACTGGGACAGCACATAAGCATCATAAACACAAAACAACAGAAATTCAAAAGATGGATAAAGTAAGTGATTGAAATAAGGAGACTTGGACCCAGAACCATTAACGGGGACGAAGGAGTGTATACACTGGACTGTTCATGGGACATGGTGATCAACAAGGAAGGCGCGGGCAGTAGAGGGTGACATTGTCCTCTACTGCCCGCAGATAAACAGCGACAGAAGTGACACCATCAACATTGGTGACAGTCTGACGAAGGCAACAGCAGGAGCCAAAACTGTCAGCAAAAAAGTTAAAAACAACCTTTGCTACTCTGCATATAGAAAAGAACCAAAAATAATGGTATTAGAAAATCAATGCAGAGTTGTCTAGGGGGATTAGAAAAAAAATTATAGACAAGCATGTTAAAGGTAAAGGCTATAAGACCATCTCCAAGCAGCTAGATGTTCCTGTGACTACAGTTGCACATATTATTCAGAAATTTTTAGACCCATGGGACTGTAGCCAACCTCCCTGAACGTGGCTGCAGGAGGAAAATTGATGACCAATCAAAGAGACGGATAATCCAAATGGTAACAAAAGAGCCCAGAGAAACTTCCATCCATCCATTTTCTGTAACCGCTTATCCGAGCAGGGTCGCGGGGGGTTGGTGCCTATCTCCAGCAGTCATCGGACAAACAGGGGGGGTACACCCTGGACAGGATGCCAGTCCATCACAGGGCAACACAGAGACACACAGGTCAAACAACCACACACACACACTCACACCTAAGGACAATTTAGAGAGCCCAAACAACCTGACAGTCATGTTTTTGGACTGTGGGAGGAAGCCGGAGTACCCGGAGAGAACCCACGCATGCACAGGGAGAACATGCAAACTCCATGCAGAAAGACCCCAGGCTGGGATGTGAACCCAGAACCTTCTTGCTGCAAGGCAACTGCGCTAACCACTGCGCCACTGTGCAGCCCCCCAGAGAAACTTAAGAGATCCAAAGTGAACTTCAAGCTCAAGGAACATCAGTGTCAGATTGCACCATCCATCGTTGTTTGAGCCAAAGTGGACTATAGGAGATGACCAAGGAGGACACAGTTGTTCAAAACAAATCCTAAAAAAAAAAGACTGGAATATGCCAAACAACACATTGACAAGCCACAAAGCTTCTGGGAACATGTCCTAGAGACAGATGAGGCAACAATGGAACTTTTTGCCAAGGCACATCAGCTCTATGTTCACAGACAGAAAAATGAAGCATATCAAGAAAAGAACACTGTCCCTACTGTGAAACATGGAGGAGGCTCTGTTATGTTCTGGGGCTGCTTTGCTGCATCTGGCACAGGGTGTCTTGAATCTGTGCAGGGTACTGTAATGACCAGACTTGTGGACCCGTGAGGACACCGAGACACATTAAGGCAATTGCAATGTTTTTTATTAACACAGTTAGGCAGGAGTTTACCAGAGCTGCGCGGGGAGCAGGCAGGGCTTGGTCAGGCCGAAGCGTGGGTCAGCGCCAGAGAGATCTGTGGAACAGTCCAAGGGGACAGGCGAGAGGCAGAATCCAATAATCGATCCGGGGTTGAGAATCCAGGTGTTCAGAGACGTGGTAATCTTTCAGGCAGGGAACAGGCACGTGGGGTGGTCGAGAGGCAGAAGCAAGGCCGGGGAAGGCAGAGGCAAACTGCAGCTGGGTTGAGGACTTTGAATATTGGGAAGGCACCAACGAAAAGGGGAGCCAGTTTCCTGCAGTCCACCTTGAGTGGCACGTCCGCCGTAGACAGCCAGGCATTCTGACCCACTCCATACGCGGGAACAGGAATGTGCCACCTGTTGGTCGAGTGGGCCTAGACAGCTGAGGCCTTGAGGAGATTGTGCCTAGTTGATCACCAGGCACTGCGACATCTGAGGGCGGCGGTATAGACAGAGGGGATCTTGGCCATGGTCTCTTGAATGGAAAAAACAGGGGGTTGGTAACCAAAAACTGTGAAAGGGGGGGGGCACACATGTAGCAGTCGTGGGCAGGGAGTTCATGGCGTGCTCCACCCAAGGCAGGTTCTGAGACCAGGTCGTGGCATTGTCCCGGCACAAAAGGCGTAGTTTGGTCTCCACTTCCTGATTATGTCTTTCCGTCTGCCCGTCTGTCTGTGGATGAAACCCAGAGGAGAGGCTCACCTGTATAACCAGATGGGCGCAAAAAGCCTTCCAAAACCTGGACACGAACTGAGGCCCCCTGTCAGAGACAATGTCCTGTGGCAGGCTATGGAGGCAGAAGACTTCTCTTGCCAGGATGTCAGCCATTTCTGAGGTGGTAGGGAGCTTTCTAAGGGGAACCAGATGGACCATTTTGGAAAAACGGTCCACAATGGTAAGAATGACCCTGAAGGAGTTTGAAGGTGGCAGGCCTGTAATAAAATCCATGCTTAGATGGGACCAGGGTCGATGGGGTATGGGCAAAGGTCAGAGGAGCCTAGCCGGGGTTCTATGAGAAGCCTTGGCTTGAGCGCAGTCGGGGAAGGCCATGACGAACTCCCAGGAGTCCTTGATCAATGTGGGCCACCAGAATCTGCTCCTGACCACGTTGATAGTCCTGGTAATGCCTGGATGACAAAAAAAATGTGAACTGTGACAAAACAACAGTAACTCAGTTCGTAGGTGGTCTAGGATGTGTCAGGAGGGCACTGAGGGGGTGCTGGGTGGAGCTGTCCTGCCTCCTTGAGTATGTTCTCAAGAGCTAGTCTGGAGGTGCCCAGCAGGACACCCTCGAGTAGAATAGGGGTGTCTGTGGATGGACTGGGCTCCATTATCCGTGATTCCATGGTTCTGGATAAGGCATCTGGCTTAGTGTTTTTGGAGCCAGTTCTGTAAGGCAAAGTGAAATTAAAACGGCTAAAAAACAAGGCTCACCTGGTTTGACGGGGGTTGAGACGTTTGGCTGTTCTGAGATACTCCAAGTTCTTGTGGTCGGTCCAGACCAGGAAAGGGGTGGTGGTCCCCTTGAGCCAATGTCTCCACTTCTCAAGAGCAGGTTTGATCGCTAACAGCTCCCGGTTGCCAGCGTCGTAGTTACGCTCAGCTGGTGACAGGGTCTTAGAGAAAAAGGCACAAGGGTGAACCTTATCATCACTGCTACTTTGAGTAGTACTGAACCTACTCCAACAGCTGAAGCATCCACCTCCACTATGAACTGGCGAGAGGGATCCGGGGAGTGGAGGACAGGAGCAGTTGTGAATAGCTGTTTGAGCCTGAGGAATGCAAGGTTAGCTTGATCTTTCCATTTAAAACTAACCTTGTTTGAGGTAAGGGAGTGGAGAGGTGCAGTGATCTTGCTGTAACCCTTGATGAACCGCCAATAAAAATTTGCTTCCTGTCTGTAGGAGTGGGCCAGTCAGCAACTGCGACCACCTTGGCGGGGTCCATGGCAATCTGATTGGGGGACAAGATAAATCCTAAAAAGGACATGGATTTGCTGTGGAAGTCACATTTTTCTGCCTTGATGAATAGATTGATCTGCAGCAACCGGAGGATAACAGCTCTGACATGTTTCTTATGGGTGTCAAGGTCTGGGGAGAACACAAGGACATCATCCAGATACACAAAAACAAATTTCCCCACCATGTCTCGTAGAACGTCATTGACGAGGGCCTGGAAGACAACAGGGGCGTTGGTGAGGCCAAAAGGCATGACCAAATATTCGTAGTGACCATCTGGAGTGTTGAAAGCGGTTTTCTACTCATCTCCCTCTCATATGCGCACCAGATGATAGGCGTTCCAATTACTGTCTGCAACTATGGCATGAAAATTGCTAATTTATTCAGTTACTTTTCTGGTTCCTTGAACAGTCCAAGGGGACAGGCGAGAGGCAGAATCCAATAATCGATCCGGGGTTGAGAATCCAGGTGGTCAGAGACGTGGTAATCTTTCAGGCAGGGAACAGGCACGTGGGGTGGTCGAGAGGCAGAAGCAAGGTCGAGGTATTAGATTCAGGCAGGATTGAGAGTGCTGGAAAATCTACTGGCAAAGAGCTTTCAATAATCTGGCAGTGTTTGGATGGCAGGATGGCTCTTATATAGCAGGAGGAGCAGGTGAGTGGAATGAGCTGATGGGGAAGGAACAGGTGAGATGAATGAGGCTGATGAGAAGCAGGCTATGGTTGCTGGGGAAATGGAGCATGGCTGGAACAGGAACATGACAGGTACAATGAAATCTCAAGACTATCAAAGGATTCTACAGAGAAATGTACTGGCCAGTGTCAGAAAGCTTGGTCTCAGTTGAAGGTCATGGGTCTTGCAACAGGACAATGACCCAAAACACACAGCTAAAAACACCCAAGAATGGCTAAGAGGAAAACATTGCACTATTCTAAAGTGGCCTTATATGAGCCCTGACCTCAATCCTATTGAGCATCTTTGGAAGGAGCTGAAACATGCCATCTGGACAAGGCGCCCTTCAAACCTGAGACAACTGGAGCAGTTTGCTCTCGAGGAGTGGGCCAAAATACCTGCTGAGAGGTGCAGAAGTCTCATTGACAGTTACAGGAATCGTTTGATTGCAGTGATTGCCTCAAAAGGCTGTGCAACAAAATATTAAAGGGTGAGTAACACCATGGGTGGAGACTTATTCCAAGTGTACATGAGCGCACATACAAGCAAACCTAACGCTCAGGAGAAGAGCAGACTCAGAAGCACCAGGCTGGAGGAATACCTGTCTACTGCAATCACCAGAAAGAAAGGGGGAGCTGAGTTTTTTTTTTCAAGGAGGCGAGCGGCTCTGAGACCTACATGTCATATTGGCAGGTGAGTGGTTGCGCCAGGTGGAGGTGCGGCCAAGACTCAGCTGGAGTCCAGTGCAACGCAGCCACGTCACATGGGACAGACAACATCACCTGTCACACCTTAGCCATCAGCTGTGACTGATTCAGAATCAGTGCAGAGCAGAATTTTAATCTGAAGATGGAGGAATAATTACGGTTTTGGGCTGAAATATTGAATTTTAAGTAAGTTACACTAAACTGCCAAAATAATGATTACACATGTCTACAGCACTCTTAGACACTCATCTATACAGGTTATCAGCAAAAAAAAGTTGATTTAGGTGTTACTCTCTCTTTAAGTTAGGGGTACCATCATTTTTGTCCAGACCTGTTCTATGGGTTTATTTACCATACCACATACCATAATGTTTTCTATATGTGGCAGAAATAAAATTGATAAATGATTAATTCAACAGTACTGAGATGCTTAAGCTCTTCCTCTTGAGCCAAAGAGTCATCCCCATCCAGAAAGAGAATCCAACCTTTAACTCATGGAGAACCAGGAGCTCCTGGTTCTCCATGGAGGAGCTGAATCACAAACATCAGATTTCTGATCAACAAAATTTAGAGACAAACACTCTGGACAGAAATGAGTCCAGGCTGCACAGTAAGAGGCTGATTTAAGACTAATGGACACGTGGCTATGCAGCGCTCTGAATTTTCAACAAAAGACCTCCAAATCTTCATCACTCTCGAACATTTTTAATGTTGTTTCACTGTCTTTCTTGGTAAATGAGGACAAAGATAACCTCTCCAGAGCTGCTCCTCACTCAGAAATGTGACAAAACTGGATAGATATCTCTTATTCTTTCTGCTGGGAAACACAGCAGCTCCAGTCTGACCACATAGTTTCTTTGTTCCTCCTCTTCAGAACTAAAGGTTAAAAACAGGCGAAGGTGAAACTCACACAGTCACTGTTCCTGAGAGGAAAAATGGAGCACAAAGGAGATCAGCTGGACCAAGAAACCTTTGGCTGTTCCATCTGTCTGGATCTCCTGAAGGATCCGGTGACTATTCCCTGTGGACACAGCTACTGCATGAACTGTATCAAAGCTCACTGGGATGCAGAGGATCAGAAAGGAATCCACAGCTGTCCTCAGTGTCGTGACACCTTCACACAGAGGCCTGTTTTAAAGAAAAACACCATGTTAGCAGCTTTAGTGGATCAGCTGAAGAAGACTGGACTCCAAGCTGCTCCTGCTGATCACTGCTATGCTGGACCTGAAGATGTGGCCTGTGATTTCTGCTCTGGAAGAAAACTGAAAGCCACCAAGTCCTGTTTAGTCTGTCTGGCCTCTTACTGTGAGAAACACCTTCAGCCTCATTATGACTCAGCTCCATTAAAGAAACACAAGCTGGTGGAGCCCTCCAAGAACCTCCAGGAGAACATCTGCTCTCGTCATGATGAGGTGATGAAGATGTTCTGTCGTACTGATCAGAAGTGTATCTGTTATCTCTGCTCTATGGATGAACATAAAGGCCACGACACAGTCTCAGCTGCAGCAGAAAGGACTGAGAGGCAGAGAGAGCTGGAGGTGAGACGAGGAGAAATCCAGCAGGGAATCCAGGACAGAGAGAAAGATGTGAAGCTGCTTCAGCAGGAGGTGGAGGCCATCAATCACTCTGCTGATAAAACAGTGGAGACCAGTGGGGAGATGTTCACTCAGCTGATCCGTCTGATCCACAAAAGAAGCTCTGATGTGAAGCAGCAGATCAGATCCCAGCAGGAAACTGAAGTGAGTCGGGTTAAAGAACTTCAGGAGAAGCTGGAGCAGGAGATCACTGAGCTGAAGAGGAAAGTTGCTGAGCTGAAGCAGCTCTCAGACACAGAGGATCACAACCAGTTTCTACACAACTACCCCTCAGTGTCAGCACTCAGTGGGTCTCCACACTCATCCAGCATCAATATCCGTCCTCTCAGATACTTTGAGGATGTGACAGCAGCTGTGTCAGAGCTCAGAGACAAACTACAGGACATTCTGAGGGACAGCTGGACAAACGTCTCACTGATGATCACTGAGGTGGACGTTTTACTGTCAGAACCAGAACCAACAAGCAGAGCTGGATTCTTGAAATATTCACGTGAAATCACTCTGGATCCAAACACAGCAAACAGACGACTGTTGATGTCAAACGAGAACAGAAAAGTAACAGATTTTGTCATACAGCATCCATATCCTGATCATCCAGACAGATTCACTAACCGGTCTCAGGTTCTGAGTAGAGAGAGTCTGACTGGACGTTGTTACTGGGAGGTGGAGAGGAGCGGGTATGGAGCTTATGTAGGCGTCTCATACAAGAATGTCAGCAGATCAGGACGTGAATGTGGAATTGGATGGAATGATAAATCTTGGGCTGTAGATTGTCGTCAAAACAGTTACACATTTTATCACAATGACATCAGCACCTCCATCTCAGGTCCTAGTTCCTCCAGAGTAGGAGTGTATCTGGATCACAGAGCAGGTCTTCTGTCCTTCTACAGCGTCTCTGACACCATGACTCTCCTCCACAGAGTCCAGACCACATTCACTCAGCCGCTATATGCTGGAATTCATTTGTATGTAGAAAGCTATGCTGAGATTTGTAAACTGAAATAATCCAACCTGAATGAATGCAGATGTTTTGATTCTCCATTTTTTCTTTATTTCTAGTTTTATTTCTAAGCTGCTCTGAGATCAGCCGTTAAACACACTGATCATCACATCTTGTCTCTGATGTTTCAGGTTGTTTTGGTTCTTCTGTTGAGTTTTTCACTGCTTGTTGTTTTTATCAAACATTGTGATTTTGCATGAAAGATAATTTCACATCATAACAAATCAGAGTAAAATCATCTGATCAAGTGTGAAAATGTTGATCTGAGTGGTGATTCTGGTGAAATAACAAATTATTATTTTCTCTCCTGCTTTTGCTGATAAAACAGTGGAATGAATGAATCTGACCAACTTTTCTCCTCATTAGTTTGTGTCCTGACCTTCAGTTTGAGCTGAAAATGTGAGGATGTTATTATGGATGGAACTGATTTCAGGTCATCAGAGTCAAACATCCAGATTCTTTCCAGTCAAGCTGCTGATCTTCTGTTCTGCTTCAGATTTGATTTGTTCAGTAAAACTAATAAACTTCATGTTCTGATGAACAGATGAAAGTGATTGTTTGGGTCTTATCAATCTGGATTGTAGAAAACATCTCGTTTCACTCATTTTAACTCAAATCAACGTTTAAATCGTCCACATGGACTTTATTATTTACATCCAGTCACCAGAACTTAATTTTTCATGTTGAGCATAAAGATGATTGAACATTCAGATCACAAGCATAAGTCCCTCTCATGTCTCCATGAGGTCCATCTGGACACCAACCACACGTCTTGCAGCTCTGTGAAGGTCAGGTGACCTGAGCAGGAAGCTCCGTCTCTTCACTGCAGGATGTGCGTCAGCTGCAACAGGCAGCAGGTCATCCTGCAGCAGGTAAACATCAGAGATGGATAACAATAACAGCAGAACATCTCCATTTGTTCCTATGATGAAGTCCTTTGTCCATTGCACAATCAAAAACAAATCGATGTTGTATAAAATTGTTAACTTTGTCCAATAGGGGGCAGTGTTGAAAGGGATAACATCTGTTTTACTGGGATTTACAAGAAAGAAATTATATATATAATTGTTACACAAGAAGAACTTGGGTAGAAAAAAACAATGATAATTTAAACAGAAATATAAATTAAAAACAATAATCTAGTTTGTTTTCATCCCAAAAGGCTCTGATTTTTACAGCTTTAGAATTTGTACAAAATTTAATAGAGTACAGAAAACATCTATTGATCTATTTTTCTGTTAAATGAATAAATGAAAGTCAATCCAACATGTCTGAACTACAGTGAGATAAAGTTTCTTTGTCAGATGGACAAAATGAACAAAGTGGGTCAATGTTGATTTTGTGTTTTGCCATGAATGAATTAACAGATAAAACATCTGTGTAACATTTTAAATTAAACCTCTCATTCTTTTCTTGAATTAAAAATAAAAGTTCCTGGATCATCTGCAGGATTCTTCTTGATCTCCAAG
The DNA here is from genome assembly GCA_006937985.1 of Aphyosemion australe. NCBI lineage: Eukaryota > Metazoa > Chordata > Actinopteri > Cyprinodontiformes > Nothobranchiidae > Aphyosemion > Aphyosemion australe. The sequence continues at coordinate 288,936 of SSNS01000551.1, read as the reverse complement.
TTGTTCCAGAACAACAGCAGCAGGTTTACTAGCAGAGGCCTTCGGGGTTATTTTCCTTATGAATTTGTTTTTGAGAAACAATGAATAAGGTTTTTGTTTCAGACTTCAACAGCTTTAAAGCTGCAGGAAAAGCATCAAGAACAATAACAAAGTCTCCAGGAGGTCTAAAGGGGTTTTAAACTCAGAGAAATTCAGCAGAAGTAAAGATTAGACCATCCTTAAATAGCTGATAAACGTTAGGTTATGCATATAACCACATTTCCCCGAAGGAGAGGAACGAGGTACAACGAAGGTACTATGGGACATATAAAAACGCCCCATGAGCAGCTATCAAACCCGGGCTGAGCACACAATCTACAATGGCAACTCAAACCCTGCAGAAAGTACCGCATGAGCCACAGAAGGGGCCGTAACATCCAAAAGATAAAACCTCACAAAAGTGTGAGGTGTAGCCCAGCTAGCAGCCGAGCAAATTTCACCAACCAAAACTCCCCTGAACAGCGCCCATGAAGCAGCCACGCCTCTAGTAGAGTGCGCCATGACTCCTCGGGGCAGCTGAGAGCCAGTAGCCCTGTAACACAGGGAAATGGCCTCCACAATCCAATGGGAAAGTCTTTGTCTCGACAAAGCTTTAACCTCAGAGGGTTTTGCGAAACATACAAACAGTTGGTCCGATCGCTGGAAATTCTGGGTGCAATCCACATAAGCCCTCAGAGCATGAACCGGGCATAGACAGTGCAAACTCCTCTGCTCCTCAGACACAAAAGGAGGACGGTTGAAGGCCAAGAGCTTGATGGTCATAGCACCGTAATTCAACGGGATGACCCTGGGCAGATATGCAGCATTTGGGAGCAGGGTAACCCCAGACCCATCCAGTGAAAACTGCAGGCAGGATGGGTGGGCCGAAAGAGCATGAAGGTCCCCCACCCTCTTAGCCGACGCCAGAGCTAAGAGCAGGGCCGTCTTATAAGACAGAAACTTCATGTCTACTGACTCAATGGGCTCAAATGGAGGACCACACAAGGCCTCCAGCACCAATGTGAGGTCCCAAAAAAGGACAGAAGGCCTAATAGTAGGTCTCAGCTTACAAACTCCCTTCAAGAACCGTATGGTTAAGGGGTGAGCGCCAGGCGAGACCCCATTAAAGGACTCATGGCAAGCCGAAATGGCCGCCAGGTAGACCTTTAAAGTGGAGAAGGACAAGCCTTTGTACAGCAGTTCCTGTAGGAAAGACAGAATGTCCACAATGAAACTCTGCGAAGGAACCACGGACCTGTTCAGACACGACTCCTCAAAAATCCTCCACTTATAGGCGTACAGACCCCTATTGGAGCATTCCCTTGAGCTCTGAATAGTATCCACCACAGCTGGGGGAAGACCCTTAAGCCTAATTTATACTTCTCCGTCTGTGTTGGTACGGAGACACGCAGCGCCATTTTGTGTTGGCCCAAGGGCTCTCGGACGGGCTCGCGGGGGGTGACAAAGACATGCCCCCCAAAATAACTCTCTGTCGAGAGCGACGGAGATTGCAAGCCTGTGATTGGTAAGCAAGCTGGTACCTACGATGTTTCCTTTCATGTACGCCACGTCCTTTAAAGTTGTCAACAACATGGCGGCCACCATATACCAAACAAACGAGTATCGGAGAGACATGGAGCAAACAGACGAACGTTTAGCCGAGGAAGTGAGACGCTACGAACATTTATATAATCCTTCATTGAAGGAATATAAGGACGCCCAGCAAACCATTAATTCCTGGAAGAACATAGCACGGACAATGGGCTTGGAGGTACCTGAATGCATGAAAATGTGGAGAATGAGGGACAAATTACTTCGTGCTAAAAAGTCTTTAAAAACGAGCAGTGGCGATGCGGGCAGCATCAAAGTTCCAGCTTTTTATATTATGCTGTCTTGGTTGGAGCCGCATATAAAACACAGAGATCCATCCATCCATTTTTCTTCCGCTTATCGAGTCGGGTCGCGGGGGCAGCAGCTTAAGGAGGGAGGCCCAGACCTCCCTCTCCCCAGCCACTTGGGCCAGCTCCTCCGGGGGAATCCCAAGGCGTTCCCTGACCAGCCGAGAGACATGATTTCTCCAGCATGTCCTGGGTCTTTGTTTGGGTCTCCTCCCGGTTGGACGTGCCTGGAAAACCTCACCAGGGAGGCGTCCAGAAGGCATCCTAATCAGATGCCCGAGCCACCTCAACTGGCTCCTCTCGATGTTTCTCGATAAAACACAGAGAAACATCGTCAAATTTCAAGGTATGTACTTGTTTTTGTTTATGTAATATATGATGAATGGCATGAGAAGCTGTGCAATCCAAGTCATTTGTTTTTGGCTATTTATTTAGAACATGATGTGTTTTACTCAGAGTAATTTTGCAGCAATTTGTAGTGTTTGCTATGAGCTACATTAATGAAAATTCTTTTGATTTGACATCATTACTTTTACTGTTATATAACCTACACATTAAATTAAATTACTTGCACTTTATGCCACACAGCTAACAATAATCCTTTTTTATTTCTAGTTTGAACAAGAGACCTAATGTGGATCTTTATCATCATCGGGGTCCTGTGAGCAGGAGGCCTCATCCGGCCTGGCTGGATCATCTGCAGAGTCTACCCTTGCCACACAACCGCATTAGATGTCCCAAGCTGAATTTGATGAAGACACCTCAGCAATAGAAGCAGCCGAGACATCATTAAACAAAAAAAAAGGCCATTCCACCAACCTCAACCCCACGTCATGTGAAGAGGAGGAGGCAGCTCGAGATGGATGACTGTGTCTCACAGGAGCTGGTTAAAATTGATAAACGCAGGGCAGAGATTACCCAGAGGTTGACACAGACGAACATGAACGATTCGGAATGACTGTGGCAGATTTGCTCAGGAGGATGCCTGACATGAAGCTTCAAGCAATGCGACGGGTGCATAGCCTTCTTTATGAGATGCTTAAATAAAATTGAGTGTTTGAAAAAAGGAAAATGTGTGCCCCAGGAAAGGCTCATGGGTAGAGAACTGATTTTTGCTGTTTTTATGGTTCATACATCTTTTTTCTTAAAGTTCTTAACTTAACGCTTGCAATCTGTTTTATTCATGCATCTTCATTATCTGTACAGAAACAGTGCCAACCAAACCAAACAATTGATTTTAAATGTTTGCTTTTATTTACAGTAGCACTTACAGAACATGATATGAGCTGGATAATAACTTTATATACAGCGTCACTGAACAAGGCGCTGCACAACCATGGACACAAGAAGTGGCACAGATAAATAGAACAGTACCACTACCACAATAAAGATGGATTACATAAAATCTAGTCTGCGACATTAAGTGTGCCACGTGACACAATCTCCTCTTGCCATGACACAGCTCCTGCTGGTGACAAAAAGAATTGTGTCAGTTCATTCCTCATGCTGATGGCATTGCTTGTTGCGCGGCTCCTGCACATCATCCTTGTGTCAAGTGGCTGCAGATTAGAGTCACCGTCAACCACACGCCGCCAATCTCCAGGGTGCACCGTTCCTGACGAGTCAGCATCAGTGAAAGTGTGTGTGTGTGTGTGGGGGGGGGTGTATCGGCTCAGTGGTGTGTTGGCATCATCACAATATGCCAGGTAGTTGTGGAGAACCACACACGCCTTCACAACATCCAAAGCTTTATCTGGGCGGAACTCGATGGCCCTCCCAAGAATTCGCCACTGTGCTGCTAGGATCCCAAAGCTGTTTTCAATGACACGCCAGGCTCTGGAAAGGCGGTACTTGAAGATCAGCTTCTCCCTCTCATATTATGTCCTAAAAAAACAAACAGCAACATGAAGTGTTATTAAACAGTACATAACCACAACATATTACACATGACACACTTGTCATAAGAAATGCTAAACCTATGGTTAGGTGAATACCTGGAAAAGGTTTCATTATGTTGGTGTGCAGGGGGAAGGCAGCATCAGCGAAGAGCAGGTGTGGTGTTTCAGTCCTGGTCCCGGGGAGAAACGCAGGTGGGGGCAGGTTCAACTTGTTGTTCAGTAGCTTTGAACCAAAGATGCTCTCTTTAAACATGCCACCATCACTCTCCTGTTCATAACCTCCGACATCCACCATCGTAAAACAATATTGGGCATCACATGTTGCCATCAGCACTATGGAGTGAGTACCGTTATAGTCAGTCCCAGCATTTGGTGGTGCTTTGATGTTCACATGCTTCCCATCGAGGCTCCTAATTCAATTTGGGAAGTTCCAAAGATGCCAAAAATCTGCTGCGATGGCTGCCCACTGGTTATTTGTCGGACATGGCAGGTAATCAGGTTGCAGAACTTCCCACAACGCCCTGCAGACTTCAGAAACTACCTTCGACACTGTGCAGGATGCCATTTTGTAGCTGGAAGCTACAGCCTGCTGACTACCACCAGAAGCCAAGACACGCAGCATCACAGCCAGTCTCTGGGACACATTTATAGGAATAGTGTGTGTACCCTGGTGCTGTATCAGTGGTTCCAATCGCCGAACCAGCTCATCAAATCTTTCAGCCGACGTACAAAATTACTTGAAATGCATTTCCTCGTCCATGTCCCTCAAAGGTCGCACAAGCCCTGAAAATTTGCTGGTGGTCTGCCTCATCCTGTTTAGTGGCCGAACATTCCACTGATGCCACTGTCTCTTTTTGCGCTCTCGCAGGTATTTAAGCAAGATGAGCTTTTTTCTTCCAAATCAAGCAGTTCCAACTTGAGCAAATGTTTCTCTGTGTTGCTCACCATTTTTCAGTGTGCGGAAGTGCGCTTCCAGGAAATAGTAATCAGACACGTGACTGTACTGCTCCCAGATAAACGCAACGTCCTCTGCTGTCCAGGTGGGGGATTGCTTTGCAACACCCCCCCAGCCAACGGGGAAGTATAAACATAAATCGTCTCCGTGAACGCGTATGTGTCTCTAGCCTGCGGAGCTGACGGAGAAGTACAACTCAGCCTTTAGCTAGCAGGTTGGACCTTTCAGTAGGCAGGCCTGCAGCTTCCACAAGTCTGGATGAGGGTGCAACACTTCCCCATGAGCCTGAGACAGAAGGTCCTGCCTGATGGGGAGTCGCCATGGGGGGGCCATCAGATCGACCAGTTCTGGATACCAGGACTTTGTGCACCACTGAGGAGCCACCAAAATCAGAGATAGGTTCGTCCTGCTTACCCTCTCCAGTACAGCCGGAATCAGCTCCACCGGGGGAAAAGGATAGAGGAGAACGTTGGGCCATGGGTGCGCCAGAACGTCCGTGCCCATTGGGGTCGTCTGGTCCGCTAAGAAGAAGAACAGAGGGCAGTGTGTGTTTGCGCTCGCCACTCGATGCAAACAGATTCACCACCGCCCTGCCAAATCTTGTCCAGATCTGGGACACCACCTCTGGATGAAGCCTCAATTCCCTCGCCATAGGGACCGCCCCCTGAGAGCAGGTCCGCTCCATGGTTTAGGCAACCGAGGACATAAGCTACTCTGAGAGACAGGAGATTCAGATTGGACCAAAGCAGCAATGAGCGAGTCAGATTCAGTAGGGGAAGAGAGTATGTTCCCCCCTGTCTGTTTATGTGAGACACCACAGCCATGTTGTCCATACGAACTAGCACATGCTGTCATATCAGGAAACGCCTGAAATGTCTCAGGGCCAGATACACGGCTGACAGTTCCAGATAAAGTTAAAGTTAAAGTCCCACTAGTTGTCACACACACTGGTGTGTGTGAAATTTGTTCTTCGCATTTGACCCATCCCCTGGGGGAGCGGTGAGCTGCAGACACAGCTGCGCTCAGGAAACATTTGGTGGTCTAACCCCCCAATCCAACCCCTTAATGCTGAGTGTCAAGCAGGGAGGCATTGGGTCCCATTTTTTCAAAGTCTTTGGTATGACCCGACCATGGATAGTTGATATGGAACCCCGATTGGATCAGTGACCACACGCCCATTACCGCCATACCCCCACACAGAGCTCCCCATCCTGTCAGTGAAGGGTCTGCGGTCACCACCATACACTCGGACACCCTCCTTATTGGAGAACCCTGGTGGAACAACCCTGGTTCCTTCCACGGGAGGTGCGCCGCTACGCAGGTTCTGGTGATAGTCAACTTCCTGTGAAGATGATGGGAGGGACATAGACAGTGAGAGTGGAAGTGCCACATTCTTAACAGACCGAGGGGCACTACGGCAGTGGTGGAAGCCATCATGCCCAACAGCTGTAATGCTGTGCGGAGTGTACGTTTGGCTCCCAGCTGGAAGCGAGCCATGCAGCTGCGAAGCGCAGCTACCCGGTGATCTGAGAGGCGCGCCCTGCCCGTTTGAGAGCATATTTCCTATCCGAGGAAAGAGAAACTCTGGCTCGGGACTAGGGAGCTCTTCCTTTCGTTCACGGAGAAACCCAGGGCTTGAACGTGAGACAGAACCTGGGAAATGTGAGCCTGCGCTTTAGAATGCGCTATCAGGGCCCAGTCAACCAAGTAGGTGATGCCTCTCTCCCTTAGGCTCTCTCCCCACATTTGGAAAAGGTGCGGGGAGCTAAGGCTAGCTCGAAGGGGAGAACCATATACTCGTAGGCTCTCCCTTCGAACGCAAAGCGCAGGAACGTCTGTGGTCTGGGATAAGCGCCTGTGAGATCAATCGTAGCGAACCAATCCCCGGGGCTGATTGCATTCAGCAGTTTTTTGAGCGTTAGCATTTTGAACCTGTACGTGCACAAATACTTGTTTAACATACGCAGATCCAGAATGGGATGAAGCCCTTCCCCTTTCTTTGGAACAACAAAGTAACGGCTATACCAACCTTTGTTTGTTTCCTCGAGGGGGACTGCTCGAACAGTTCCCTTTGCTGGCAGCGTCTGAATTTCCTCTCTCAGTACGACCGGTGCGTCGGCGCTCACGACAGTGTGCACGACTGTAGTAAACACGGGAGGTTTGACCCGGAACCCATGGCAACAGTGTGTTCGACCCAAGGGGGCACCGCGCATGCACGCCAGAGAGGAAGGTTCGCCGCGAGACGGCTGCTCAATGCCGGTACACCGTCGCCCTCTAGTGGAGCGGGAGGACACAGCACTGGGTTTATGACACTTGTCTTGAGCCCTGTGTCTGCCAGCAGAGGAGAGGCGCTGTTCTCCAGTAGAACGGGAGAAAACACTCTCCTGCCCAGAGCGGGCTGACATAGTTTTATGTGACCAATGTGAGATGCAGTGCGCAGGCACAACAAATCGACACTTTTTCGAGTGCAAACAGCAGTCTTTATTTGAACATTGTGCATAACTGTGGAATCAGTGCAACATTTGCCCACTTGGGGCTGTAAACAAAGTCTCTTTGGACTGGGGGATAGAACGGCAACCAAACGTGGCCGTTTCACCCGCTGAAAACTGCGGCTTGGAAGTCCGACTGAGTCCAAGTCCTGAATGGGGCCAGCCCTGAGGTCAGGATGACTGAGTTTTCTTCTTATGGTTCACAGAGCATTTCTGTAAGCCCGCAGGAGAGCCCTTAGCCCAAGCAGACTGGGTGGGAGGCAAGGGTTGGGAACGACCAACAGCAGATCCCGCAGATTCTGCCGGCGATGCCGTCTTCCATGGCGGAGGGGAGGAGATGACGTCCCATCGAATGGGACCGGGAGTCTTGGCTCTCACATCACGCCTGGGAGCGCAGTGCCTCCGTCTGCTTCCTCTGTGTCTTGAACTTAGCCTGAATAGCCCCCAGCGACTGTCCAAACAGGCCGTTGGGTGACACAGGCTCATCCAAGTAGGTAGACCTGTCTCAGTCCTGGACATTTGAGAGGGTCAGCCACAAATGTCTCTGCGCCACCACAGTTGAAGTCATGCCCCTGCCCAGGGAGAGGGCTATGCCGCGAGCTGCGCGTAGGATGTAGTCCGTGGTAATCTGTGCCTCGTTGATGAGGGGAGTCAGCTGACTGCCTGGTGGGACCAGCGCTCCAAGGTCTGCCAAACATATTGCTAAATGAGTTTGCAACATGGTGGCAGAGCTGAGGGCGCGGGCCGATAAATCTTTTCCAATTGTTCGGCGGAAAACCTGCACGGTTTGGAGGGTAATATCGCCAGTCCACTCACTTCGTTGTTACCGGTGGGGGCCAAGTAGGCTGCCAGGGAGGGCTCCATTGGGGAAAGGTTCACCAACCCCAACTTCTCGGCACCGTCGTGGTCCACAAACTTCCCATATCCTGGCACCGCGGTGCAGGTTGACAGTGGTTTCGCCCAGGAAGACATGAGCTCGGCCACAAAGTCCGGGTAGGGCGGTAGGACATTTTTAACTTCAGCCGGTTCAGTGGGGAGATAAAAACCAGCAAAACGGGACCTCTTCTGTGCCGGCAGAGGAGCGGGCCAGTCCACCTTGAGTTTTGACGCCGCTCTCCGACAAAGCGGGAGAAACGAAGTGTCCTCCCAAAGGTCAGGAGCCGCAGCACCACAAGCCACCATAGAGAGAACTGACTCATCCTCCAGCAGGTCGTGACTGTTAAGACAGATGTCCAGCACTTCCCCCTCTGGAGGAGGAAACTGTGAGGCCTCCAGGTCGGATTCGGTCAGTCCGTCCGCCATCTCCATTTGATCTGCCCAGCTAGTCGCGGGGACTTCGATCACAAGGCCGTCCTCGTCAGAACCGGGTGAAGCCGGGGGGGCGACTCAGAGAGCATGGGGTCCTGCTGCGAAACCGCAGCATCACCCAGGAGACGTTGGAGGAACTTCACACGCCGTTCAAGCGTGGGACGGCGGAGCTGGCGACAGAACTCGCTGAGAGTCCGAGAGTGCTCTCCTGGCGTGGAGAATTCCTAGGCAGACTGGACAAGCTTCATACAGGTCCTTCTCGTGGAGGGAGAAACCGCAGCCCTAAGGGCAGGGACATGAAGCAGATTTACGCTTAGCAGGTTCCAACACGGTGAGACACAGAGCGGAGCGGCAGAAGTGGATAAAAGCACGAAGACAGAAAGCTGAAAAGAGCCACGAAAAGTTAGCGTTCGGTGGGCGAACGCTAGCCAGCAGGCAGCAGAGAAGACACCAGCGAGCAGTTAAGCTAGCTTTTCAATAGCACAGCTAGAAGACGTGTCCTCAGCGAGGTGAAGAGTGCTAGAACTGAGGAATGGCGGTGACGCTGGGTGTTTATAGATGGTGGGTGGGGCCACCACCTAGCGTCACGCTCATTTGGCTTTACAGGCGTGATTAGATGTGTCTTCAGCCAGGCCACACGAGGGCATGATGTCCCATAGTACCTTTGTTGTACCGAGTGAATCGACTGAAACGGAACTAATAATTAACCATCATCTACACAGAAACAACGAGCCTCCTTTGAAACAGATATTCTGATTATTCCAGATTAAACATCTGTTAGGAGAAACATCATGTTTGTACATCATTGTCCATCATAACAGTAACTGATGGTGAATATGTGAGAGCTTACCTAGAAACTGTTTTATTTTGTATTTTAACAGGAATTTTATTATTACTTGGATGAACTGACCGAGAGTCATTTCACACTTTACCTTTTGAGCATCTAATTAACCAAATTAGTTTATGTCTTCCTCAAGAACATCCATGGATGACTAAACTAGTTAAAAGTGTCATTAATGACAGGATGTTGTTTGTAGCACAGAGCTGCAAAAGCAAGTTCAACAGGAACTCAAACTCGCTAAAATAAAAATAAAATCCAAATCCAAAACCTGCTGAGCTGTGAAAACTCCCGCCCTGCATGGGAAGGTGTGAAATCCATCATCGGAATGCCGTCAGTGAAATTCCCTCTATCCCTGGTTGGAAAGTCAGATTCACATTTTTTCAGGTACTTTAATCTTTTTAATGATCACAACATTTTAGCTGCGTGAACACAGGATTGTTCCAGCAGGCCCCAGTGTGTGAATGTGTGTGCGCATTAGGGTTGGGCGATATGTATAATTTTTTAACCTCTAATCATCAGTCCAATAAATGATGGGCGATGATTCACGCACATGACTCTAAGCAACGCAATCATGCACAAACTAATTTGCCAACACAAACAACTTTACCATTTTATATCTGACATGTTTGATAAGAAAGTACAAACTTATGCATGTTGAGTTTTTACAAGATGAACTTTGTTATTTTTTTCCCCTCTGCTCCTCGTTCACCTATAAAACACAAAAACAGTTTAAATCAGCAGTGTATCAGTATCAGTGTTTGTACAGGGTGCTGCAGAGAGTGCATCTGTTAGAAAAACTGCAGTAAGCTAAATGAGCACTCCCGTAATATTCAGATTTATCATTATTTAACAAATTACTTACCAACTGATTTGCTGCTGGGAGCTCTGGTCTTTGTCAGCAGGAGGAGCCTCTTGTTGAGAAGCAGAGAACCAGGCATGAATTACTGGCAGGATTCTTCTTCTTTCCAGCTGCTAGTTTAGCTTATCTAGCGGCTAACTGAAGGAGAACACAACGTCCTCTTGAACGCACACACGTCACATCACACGCTGTCACAGGGTGGTACCGACCCAAACCCTTCAAATAAATGGAATGGCTATCTCTACATGTGATCACACCAAAAACTACTTGATTCAGTCGTATGGTCAGGAGATGAGAAAACAGGTTTGAGTAACATGAAGCTGAAATATTCTAGAGTCCAAGTAAAGGGTTGATACAGGAATCCTAGAGCTGAATTCACTAATTCTACTAGTTTTTACTACGTCTGAAATACGTTTTACTACCAACATGACATCATGCAGCAGCCTAACCCTAACCCATCCATGATGATGGCCCATCCCTCACCCAGGACAAACAATATCTGTGGTTCCTAATTAGACCAGATCAGTACTTGACTGTCATTTGAATCTTCAGAGTATCAGGAGATCAATAGTTCACACTTGGTCACAACTAAACATTAGAAAGACTATCACGAAATTCACCTTCCTCCTTCTGGCCTCCGTTTCCTACTGCTCTTCCTCCTCCTCCTCTTCCACCCTGGCCAAGGTCTTTTGTTCTGCAATTTCATCTGTGCAGCACAAATATTAGAAATTGTCATTTGATCAAATGCTGTGAAAGAGCAAATCACCCTCCTATCAGAGTCTTACTCCACCCACACCTCCAGTTTAAAAATATCAGGAGATCAATAGTTCACATTTTTATATACTGTGCCTAACTTTGCTCTCAATGGTTTAAAATGACATCATCTAGAGATTTTGAAAATCCACATTTCAATTATTGTTTTTATTAATGTCAGATCAAAAGATTTTCCTTCTGTTCTTTAATGCTTGAAGGTTTTAGTTTAAAATTCCAAATCTGACACCTTCAGCTTTTGAAAATGAATCTTCCAAATCAAAAATAACCTTCTGCTATTTTCAAATCTCACTTAAAAGTATCGGAGACAGAGATAAAAATAACTATTTGTTCTATATCGTGATAAGCAGCCATAGCCCTACCCTCACCCAGAATTAAATTTTTCATCTCTCCCCATTGGCTGGCACCACAGAACACTCTACACCAAAGTGTGTGTCAAAGTGTGCATGCAGTAAAATCATTACAGGTGAAGAATTTTAGTTCTTTAGGAAAAGTGTGCATGCATGTGCATATCTGAGGATAAATACCAAAGCAAATTGAGACTAGGGTCAGATTCCTTGTGTGTGCGTGATACTTGCTCAAACCAACTTGATTATGATCTGATGAGAATCTGTAATGCCACTCATTGTAGCTGCAGTATCACTTGTGTATAGATGTAGTATCACTTTAGTAAAGAAGTAGTATAGATTTGAATTTAGTACAGTATGCAGTCATAGTTACCCAATATGTCTGTTGACTCCAAGTCAATCAACACTTTTGCAGTTTTTCCATTGCTGTTGATAATAGAACCAACTCGGTTAGCTCCATTTCCTTCCTTCTTCTTTTCTCATGCACAAAAGCATAGGGTTGGAGGCCATACCTGTGTTAATGGACTATTTCTGTTTCTTTTTCCTGCAAGTAGTCATTAAACATGTTTTATTTGTAACATTTTACTGATCAGTTGAGACCTATCTGGACCCTCAGCAAGAGCTGCCATCACAGCTGCCAGATTCCTCTGAAGAGTTGAAATGGCTGTGTCTTGGGACAGCCATCTTGTGTCTTTCACCTCCTAATGTCCAAATAACACATGGCACATTGTCTGCAGCATTACTGCACGCAAGAGCAATGTGGTGCGCTGCACAGTGCACTGACACTAGCTGTGGCCAGGAGTCTGTCAGCTGTTTGGCAACACCATTATGGCATCCTTAAAGATAGATATTACAATAATCAGTACTTAGTTAAATAATAGTAATTTTTACCTGTCATCACAGCAGCACCATCTGTCCCCAAGCCAAAAATTTGATCTGTTGGTATGGCTTTGATTGTGATCACCTCACGAATGGCCTCTGAAATGGTATCTGCCTTCCCATCATTTAGTGGCACCATGTCAAGAAACTGACAAAAAAGTTGTCCTTCTCTATTCAGGTACCTAAAAAATATTTTATTAATATTATTTTCATTTATCCAGCATAAGGTCAGATTTATATTCATTGTAAAATTTGTAGTACAGTAGTATTACCTAATATGTATATCCAGTTGCCTGGTCATGGATCTGTAAACTCATCCACCTCAAGGCCAATGGCAGTAGAGAGTCGGATGTCCTCTAGAATTGGTTTTTCCACAACATTGGCCAGGATCTCCAACATCTCATCAACAATTTTGTGGGATCTATAACTGGTCCTCTTTTCAGTCTACAAAATGATAGAAATAAAGAAATAAAACACTTTAATTTTAAAGTGCTTTGAAAACTGTCCACACCACAAACTACACACAAATAATTTACCTGAAGCTTGGAGAAATAGTCACATCCAAGTAATTTTCCGAGATCAAGCAAGGCAGCATAATTTGTATGATGGGCCATTTCATGTTTTATCAGCCAGTAAAGGCATTTAAACCCACCAATTATTGTCTCATGCTCCATGTTCATCACTGGCTCAAAGGCCTCAGTGATTGACAAGCCTACAGCATGAAAAACATTAAAGCCTATTAGTTATTTCATAACACACGTTTAAGTTTAATTAGTGTACTGTATTTACAGTATTGATTGATTACTTTTGCTTTTGCTGGCTGCCATCTCAGTGCTAGTGCGATGATGTAGAGACCCAATGTGTGCGTTTAGCACATCTTGCCTATAAGTTGTGCAAGGAGCTTCAATGAAGATTATGTTGTCCTTGCATTCTCCGCTGGTGGTGGTTGCGACAAACACAGCAAAGCATACCTAATAACGTCAGAAAAAGCAAAGCTATAAAACGAAGCGAATTTAATGGCAAATTGAATAGCAAAATAAGCTGAACCAACACAAATTAGCGGCCATAAAAATGTTAATATTTTAATATAAATACAAAATGTGCTTACCATAGTCTTGTAGAGCCATCCGCTAAATTTGGGGTCAGATAACCATTTAGGATTAAATCCGCTGGTTCGATGTTTACCATCACGCCTTGGACCTGGCTTCTCCGACACTGGCTCTGCAGCTTCATCATCAAGCCGCGGCTCGGTCGGCCTAATGGCGGTGCGCTCTTTTTGGCTTGGGGGTGAACAAGTGGACGTATGATGGTTACCGAACTGCGTGACACTTCGGCGCAGCTGAAACAATTTGAAGCAATTGGGGTGTATCAAAGCTGCATAAAAGCGCCAGTGCAACCATTGAGGTTCAGAGGTATGGATCTTTTGTTTATTTATTGGAATGTGTATTAACAAATTGAGTAATGGTTGAATGTTTTACATTTTTTTCTGTTTGTCTAGATATTTGAAGGAACAATGGCTTCCTAGGTCAGAGGACCCATTAACCAACCACAAGGACATGTATCCACACCTGTATAAGTTGGCCATGCAGTATATGTACACACCTGCATCGTCTGTGCCTTGTGAGAGGATCTTTTCCAAGGCTGGGGAAATTGTTAATAGAAAAAAAAATCATCTGAAGCCAAACATTGTAGAGCAAATTCTGTTTCTAAATAAAAACTTGTAACGTTTCCCAATCAGTTAATCGTGTGTCACAAAAGCATTTTCACTGAACACATACAACATGTGGCCTTTGTTGGATTGCACAAGCATAATTCCCCAATTAAAACAAATATGCACACAATGTCAACAGAAAAGAGACATTAATCATAAAATAAGCAATACACAGAAACAGCACTTTATTTGATTCTACAACTCCTGGCTACGTTCACACTGTAGGTCTTGATGCTCAGTTCCAATTTATTTGAGAAAAGCTTGGTTTATGCTTGAAGCGTCCGAGAGGCCCGCACAGCCCCACGCTGCCAAATTATGTCATTTTAGCAACCACGCCCCTACGCGTGGCCTCCGCGCGGCCCAAAGTTTCCACACCGCGCACATAGGATATTTTGTAACTACGCAGACGGTCCCGCGCGGAAAAACATGGCAGACTGGCAAGAGCTCGTAGTGGCAGAGGTTCATAAATACAACCATCTCTATGATTTGCCCCGTAAAGATCACCATGATCAAAATATTGTTAATTTGTGGAGACATTGCTGTCACAATCGGAAAAGATGAGGAAGCAGTAAAAAAATGTAAAACAGTGATTTCTACTTCTACTATGGTGTAGTGTTGGATGCATGCCATAGAGCCCCATGCCGTCACCTACAGTCTGGGAGAATATTGGCTCACAGCGGAGACAAGCTGCAGAAGGTAGGAAGGAACTATAAACGCTGCAAGTTCTGACGCACGTTCCATCCGCACGTCTAATTTCCGTGCGGAATGTACATGGGTCTATAATAAACCAAGCTTAAGCGACCTGCGTGCGCAGACGACAAGAAGTCACACAATGGAGTTGGAACCAGGAGAGGTGGAGTTGTGATGTTAAACACTTTACAGTTCATCCACAACTTCAGGATCACGTCTGTCACGTCTCCTGTTTTGGGGTTGACACTGTTTTAGAAACCATAAGCAATCTTTACTCCATATGCCCGCCGTCCGCCCAAATTAGTATTCACTGAAAATGTTCCGGTATTAAGTTAATTCACGGGGAACCCCCATTCCCCCTCATCACTTCCTTCTGTCAGCGCTGCACCTCAGGAACGTCAACACACGACGCTCACCTCCGCTAATCAGTGATGTCGGATGATGCACTTTGCCTGCATGTGTGAGGCAATTAAATGCATTGTAATATTACCGAGTACCACTAGATGGCATCACAGCTAATGTGTTTGAGGCCTCGAATCATGTATCGGCACATTAGAAAATGCTTCGAAGCGCTTCATGAGTCTTCAATTGCACATCACTAACTGAAATAAATCAACTTTGTCATGATATTCAAATTTTTTCCAATGCGTCATTTTAAAAAGTGGGGGGGGCACGTCCCCTCCTGACATAATGGTTCCGACGCCTATGCCTCCATGACGCTACACAACTATCCCTGCAATTATGACTGAAGAGGGAACCATAAAATCTGATCCGGTTTGTATAAATGATGCCTTTAAAAATATTTATAAGAAAGTCGGTACCTCAGAACTAGATGAAGCTCCAGCGGTCCCTGCTGCGCCCTCTCATGCTCTTCTTGTTAGTTTGGCCGTTTCCATTTTTTGGCCTACAAACTCTTTCCATTTGGACCAACAGCTTTTTCACAAGCTGCCTCGTCTGCTCCTTTTCTCTGCCTAGAGCAGGGGTTCCCAAATCAGGGGTCGGGACCCCAAATGGGGTCCCCACAAGATTACAGGGGGTCCCAATAATTTTGTCTTTGCTGAGGTGGTGAGGTTAGCAAGACTTTATTTTTAAAAATTACACTTATAAAATCCCAATACCACACTCAACAGTATAATCAGAACTCCATATAAAAGTTATAACTCTGTATGAAGTTTGCAAATTATCACATTCAATGTGTTTATGCGTGTAGGAGTTGGGGGTCCTGGCTTGTCTTGGACACAGGCAAGGGGGTCCCCAAAGAAAAAAATTTGGGAACCCCTGGCCTAGAGCATTTATCGGTTCTCTTCGCAGCCTGAGTTCATTCTCCTTCTCACACACAACCACATGCTTCCAGGTCAGCGGAACCGGAAGTCCCCTCCTCAGTGGGCACGTGAGGGAGGGAGGGAAGCGCCACAGCGCCCCCATTTATACTGGGCTCTCTTAAGGCTACTGCACACTGAAAGCATCAGCGGCGCGGAACGGCAGCGGAACGTCACCGCTTCAAATAGAATTCATTATAGTCTAGGGGGTGTCACAAACCAGCCGCGACGCGGCAATTTCCAGACGCGTCCCAGAAGCGGAACGCCGTGCCGCTAAAGATAGGATTGGGTTCTATTTTTGCCGCGTGCCGCTTCTGGGATGCGTCAATTTCCGCAGTTAACATGGGGCTAGACAGGAAATCACACTCGGTTTCAGTGTAAAATGCCCGGTAATTTTCAAAATAAAAGTCTGTTACAGAGATGCGGTTTCATATCTATGTAGATTACGTCTATACGTGTGACCTCACAGCTTATTTACTACCGCATCGTTCGAGAAGTGCAGCGGTGTGTTTTTCATGGCTTTAATCCTGGCAGTGGTGAGTAAAAACATTATATATGACATCAAACAGCCGTATCAAACGTGATTTCCTTCTTTTTGGTTTAATGGCGGACGTCATAAACAAACCGTGACCTTTGAAGTCTCGAGGGATCTTGTGATCACGCGAGTTGAGCGAGGAGCACTGCGGTGAAGCCGCTTCGCTGCTGCCTCTCCCGGTGTGCACTGGAGTGCTGCGATTGTCGCGAGTAAACCATTCCGTTGCCGTTCCGCGCCGCTGATGCTTTCAGTGTGCAGCAGGCGTTACAGGTGATAGGCCAGTCAATTAACTGGTTGAGAAGCCAACCAGTTCTGCTACCTTTACTATAAATTACTGCAAAACTAAAATATAAATAACTAAATAATCTAAAATGCGTGTCCAATCGTTTATTATGACACTGAATATTTGAAATCAACGGGCAGCAAACATTAGGAACTACAAACAGGAAACATGACACTAATCTAAGATATTCTAATTTCTCTGTGTGATAAGAAACAAGACCCCAATCAAAATTTTTTTTATTGTTCCTACATCTTTACAGTAGAACAGGGTGGATCTACAAGAGATTAAATTGTTCACAAGTAATGTAGAAAGCATTTTGCAGTTTTTTGTCAATAAACTATGTATAACTACGTGTTTTTGTTAGCATTTCTACTCAAAATGTAGTAACAGCACATCTATAAATAAAAATTCTTTTAAAAATGACACTAGAATAAGCACAAATCTGACTGAGCCAGGGACCTAAACAACCTGATAAAAAACAGTCTGGTTCAGTTCTGGATGATGATGCAAAGGAGGATTCTTCATAAATGATAAATGGTCTATTTGATATAGCGCCTTCTAGGGTTCTACAACCCCCCAAGGCGCTTCACAACACAATCAGTCATTCATCCATTCCCACACACATTTACGCCCTGGGGTGCACTGACAGACGTGAGGCTGCTGAGCACTGGTGCCACAGTCCCTCTGACCACCAGCATTCCAGCTTTGTTCCCAGTAATAATCTGTCTCATCAGAAAGTCTGGTAAGAACAAAAGTTGGTCAGATTCATTCATTCCACAGTTTTTATCAGCAAAAGCAGGAGAGAAAATAATATTTGTTATTTCTCCAGAATCACCACTCAGATCAACATTTTCACACTTGATCAGACGATTTTACTCTGATTTGTTATGATGTGAAATGATTCATGCTAAATCACAATGTTTGGTAAAAACAAGCAGTGAAAAACTCAACAGAAGAACCAAAACAACCTGAAACATCAGAGACGACATGTGATGATCAGTGTGTTTAATGGCTGATCAGTTTAGCAATGAAATAATATTAAATAAAGAAAAAAACAGAAAATCAAAACTGAATTCCTTCAGATTGGATTACTTCAGTTTACAAATCTCAACAGAGTTATAAGAATCGTTAATTCCAATGCCAGCGTGTAGCGGCTGAGTGAATGTAGTCTGGACTCTGTGGAGGAGAGTCATGGTGTCAGAGACGCTGTAGAAGGACAGAAGACCTGCTCTGTGATCCAGATACACTCCTACTCTGGAGGAACCAGGACCTGAGATGTGGGTGATGATGTCATTGTGAATAAATGCGCAATTGTTTGGGGAAAAGTATAATGACCAAGATATGTCATTACGTCCAAATATTCCTACATCTGCTGCACCTCTGTAAATATTCTTGTATGAGACTGCTACATCAACACCAGATGTTCCGCTCCTCTCCACTTCCCAGTAACAACGTCCAGTCAGACTCTCTTTACTCAGAACCTGACCCCAGAAGGTAAATCTGTCTGGATGATCAAGGTAAGACTGAAAACAATCAAATGTCACCTTTCTGTTCTCCTGTGAAAGTGACAACCCGCTGTATGCTGTGTTTGGATCCAGAGTGATTTCACGTGAATATGTTAAGAATCCAGCTCTGCTTGTTGGTTCTGGTTCTGACAGTAAAACGTCCACCTCAGTGATCTTCAGTGAGACGTTTGTCCAGCTGTCCCTCAGAAGGTCCTGTAGTTTGTCTCTGAGCTCTGACACAGCTGCTGTCACATCCTCAAAGTATCTGAGAGGACGGACATTGATGCTGGATGAGTGTGGAGACCCACTGAGTGCTGACACTGAGGGGTAGTTGTGTAGAAACTGGTTGTGATCCTCTGTGTCTGAGAGCTGCTTCAGCTCAGCATCTTTCCTCTTCAGCTCAGTGATCTCCTGCTCCAGCTTCTCCTGAAGCTCTTTGACTCCACTCACTTCAGTTTGCTGCTGGGATCTGATCTGCTGCTTCACACCAGAGCTTCTTTTGTGGATCAGACGGATCAGCTGAGTGAACATCTCCTCACTGTCCTCCACTGTTTTATCAGCAGAGTGATTGATGGCCTCCACCTCCTGCTGAAGCAGCTTCACATCTTTCTCTCTGTCCTGGATTCTCTGCTGGATTTCTTCTCGTCTCACCTCCAGCTCTCTCTGCCTCTCAGTCCTTTCTGCTGCAGCTGAGACTGTGTCGTGGCCTTTATGTTCATCCACAGAGCAGAGATAACAGATACACTTCTGATCAGTACGACAGAACATCTTCATCACCTCATCATGACGAGAGCAGATGTTCTCCTGGAGGTTCTTGGAGGGCTCCACCAGCTTGTGTCTCTTTAATGGAGCTGAATCAGAATGAGGCTGAAGGTGTTTCTCACAGTAAGAGGCCAGACAGGATAAACAGGACTTGGTGGCTTTCAGTTTTCTTCCAGAGCAGAAATCACAGGCCACATCTTCAGGTCCAGCATAGCAGTGATCAGCAGGAGCAGCTTGGAGTCCAGTCTTCTTCAGCTGATCCACTAAAGCTGCTAACATGAAGTTTTTCTCTAGGACAGGCCTCGGTATGAAGGTTTTCCTGCACTGAGGACATCTGTGGATTCCTCTCTGATCCTCTTCATCCCAGTGAGCTTTAATGCAGTTCATGCAGTAGCTGTGTCCACAGGGAATAGTCACCGGATCCTTCAGGAGATCCAGACAGATGGAACAGCAGAAGGTTTCTTGGTCCAGCTGAACTCCTCTCTGCTCCATTTTTCCTCTCAGGAACAGTGACTGTGTGAGTTTCACTTCCTCACAACAGAAACCAGTTTGAACTCTGATCAGGTGACTGTGCAGAGAGAAAGGAGCCAATCAGGTTCTAGCTTCATTACATGTTGGCTCCTCCCAGCTGAAAGGGAGGAACCAGGAAACACTGACGAAGAACAAACACAACTTTCCTGATTGTATGGACCCTGTGCGTGTGATTTGGAATCATAGGATGGCCAAGGAAGGTTCCGCCTTTCTCGCCTCTGATTGGCTGGAAGGGCTCTCCTATGATTGGCTATTTCATTTCATTTCTTAAACAGGAAAAGATTAAAACAGTCGGGCCTGACTCAGTAAAAAACTTTTTTTCAGCAGGTTCCTGTTCTGCAGAACATACAACTCAAAACACACAGCCATACATACCAGGACTAGATAAAACAATCATACAGCATCTATACGATTATAAGAAACACTAATAAAAGAGGGTTAAGCAGCCGCTTTCCTCAGTGGTTACAGATGTAACTGGCCTGTAGATAAAAAACAAATTTTCTTTTAAATAAACTTTGCAGTGGTATAGTCCTAATGTCTTGTGGAGTCTCGTTCCAGATTTTCGTGAACACATAAAAGAAAGACCTCTGTCCATAGGAATTCCTGAAGGTCGGTAAAGGTAAAAGACCATTTGTGGCCGACCTAGTAACATGCACAGAGCTTGAACTGCGCTTAGGGACCAGCGATGTAAGGCCTGATGACGTATGGCTGTTTACGATTTGATAGTAGAATTTCATGTAACAGTAAACCGTCTTCCCTCACTGCAGGTTTTTATGTCTGCATCCAGATTTTGAGGAGTTTTTTTTTGAAGAACATGTGAACTTAGCTCTATAATAACCATTCTGTCCTGTTTTACAACAAACCAGTTTCCGTTTATTTCATAAAAGAACTTGAAAAACATCAAATGTGAACTTGTAATAAATCTTGTTGCATTTATCACACTGTTGGATTGACTTTATATCTGTTGGCTCTCAAGCATTGAAGTTATCTTATTACTATAGACTATGTTATGTCTTCACTTTCATAGGTTAAGGCTGTTTGCAAGTTAGGACACATCTCATCATCTGTTTAAATGTGTATCATTTAATCAAATTTAATTCAAGGTTGATTATGATTTAGAACTATTTTTCACCAGTTTTCATTATTCTAGAAGAGAAACAGACCTGCTGCACACAGCTGGGCAAAATAGGGCAGTTTTATTATATTCCATACCCAGGTAAGGCACACATAGCGTAAGTACTCCGCTAATCTCAATGCTTGCGAGCCAACATGTATAAAGTAAATCCAACAGTGTGATGAATGCAACAATTACAAGTTCACATTTCATGTATTTCAGTTTTTTTAATAAAAGGAACAGAAAAAAACTTTTTCAAAACAACAAAATGGTATTATAGCGCTAAATTTGCATTTTCTTTACAAAACTCCCCCTAACAGCTGTTCTGTTGGTGGCAGGAGGACAGTCTGCACTTAGCGAGGGAAGACGGTTTGCTGCTAAATGAAATAGCCAATCGTGGGAGAGCCCTTCTAGCCAATCAGAGGCGAGAAAGGCGGGATCTTCCTTGGCCATCCTACGATTCCAAATCATGCACCCTGTGCACGAAGAAATGCTAATTTCCGGGTTCCGACCGGAAGTATAGGTTAGTTATTTCCGGCTAGTATTATGCTAATGAAAATTTGTGGTAAATGAGAGTATAAATTAAGATATTTAATTGTAAAATGTTGCTTTGGCATGTCTGTGTTGGTATGTATGTGTGTGTGTGTGTCAACCTACTCCCCACCCCCTCGAATGAAATGGATGAAAGTAAAGTGAAAGTAAAGCGCGGCTAGAAAACAGATGAATAGCAGCGCATCTGATCTGAGCAGCACTTTAACTCTGTGCTCTACGACGGTCGGCAACGGAATTATTGGAAAATTTGGAAAGTGAAATACACGCAAATGCGAACCACGTTGATATTTGCTGTAGCAAGGTCTGTCTAACCGACCGCCGTGAGAGCACGGAGTGAAAGTTCTGCTCAATGAATCCGAACGGCCGTGACGTCACTGCAGACGCTGCCGGCTAGTTTCACTAAACTTCTGTAAAGGACAACAAAGCACGTCCGAGACGCTCCGAACTAATTGGCTCGACACACAGGAGGCGACAAACGACCGCGATCAGCGAAACTCATCGCTGTCGCTTTTATGACCTGACACACAGGAGGCGACAAGCGGCAGCGGCCAGCGGCAAAAGCCAGCGACGCCTCTGTTCCAGGGTGAATAGCAAGTCCTCCGTTGTTTTGATTGTCCATCCTGACTAGACGCAACTTGCACACTTTGATCCATGCATTGGTGATTTTGCGCTTGGATTATGCGAATTCCCTTTTTTATGGATCCACATCTTCCTCGGTTGCGCGCCTACAGCTGGTGCAGAATGCGGCGGCCCGCCTTTTGACGGACACCAGAAGGAGGGAGCACATTACTTCTGTTCTGGCCCAGTTGCACTGGCTCCCGGTGCGCTACCGCATCCAGTTGAAAATTTTACTTCTTGTTTTTAAATCACTTTATCTTTATGCGCCAGTGTACTTGACTCAGCTAGTTCAGCCCTACATACCTGGTCGAACCCTTTGGTCAGCAGACCACCGCCTGATACAGGTCCCAAGTGTTCGGGTGAGGACTCGAGGAGCACGTACGTTCTCAATCTGTGCGCCTCGTCTCTGGAACCAACTCCCTTTGGCAGTGAGAATGGCCCCCTCTCTCCCTGATTTTAAGTCACGCTTGAAGGCTTATTTTTATTCTCTGGCTTTTCATTCGGCCTAGTTTACCTTTTATTATGTTTATACTTTTTATTGTTGATTTGGTAGTGGTCATCTGACTACTCTTATCATTTCCTGTGTTGTATGTTTGGTTTTACTGTGTATGCTTGTTATTTTTACTGTACAGCACTTTGGTCGGCCTCGGCTGTGAATAAGTGTGCTCTAGAAATAATTGGATTGGATTGGATTGATTGGCCGTCAGATTGGAGGGAATTTTGGGTTATTAAAACAGTTCAGAGTTTTAAAAGTGGTAGATATGAAGTCTCACAATGTTTTGCTAGAGGTAAGGGAAGTCTTGTAAAGCTCTGGGAAATCCGACACGGCAAGTATTAACTTTTCCTCCAGGTTTGCCTGGAGATGTACTAAGCATCCTGTCCTCTCATTGGTCAGTCAATGAAACCTCCGCTGATTTGTCCTTGTCCGAGCGACAGCGAGCGCAAAATTTCACATGCACGTTTTTCGCGTTTCACTTAGCAGGAGGGAGACCCGCGATTATCGCTTTGTCGTGCTTGTCTCATTGAAAATGAATGGAGAGGCGATGTCGCCTCCCGTGTGTCGAGCCCATCACAGGGAATAGCGCTAGTGATTCATACCAAATCACTGGCGAAATGAAGGACTTTAGTGGCAGATAAATATTATATTGTACAGACGTGATAGTATATTGTAAAAACGTGATAATTATATTGTTAGAACATGATAGTATATTGTAAAAACGTGATAGTATATTGTACAAACATGAAAGTTATATTGTTAGAACAATAAAGTTAATATGTTATAACATATCGCTCCAATTTTATTTTGTGTGGGTGGCAGCTCTACGCTGCCGTAGCCAACAGATATCCAACAGTGTGATAAATGCAACAAGATTTATTACAAGTTCACATTTGACGTTTTTCAGGTTCGTTTATAAAATAAACTGAAACTGGTATGTTGTAAAACAGGACAGAATGGATATTATAGAGCTAAGTTCACATGTTCTTCAAAAAAAATCTCCTCAAGATCTGGCTGCAGACATAAAGACCCCACAGCGAGGGATGACGGTTTGCTGTTAAATGAAATAGCCAATCATAGGAGAGCCCTTCCAGCCAATCAAAGACGAGAAAGGCGGGACCTTCCTTGGCCATCCTACGATTACAAATCACGAATGCTGGACCTGAAGATGTGGCCTGTGATTTCTGCTCTGGAAGAAAACTGAAAGCCACCAAGTCCTGTTTATCCTGTCTGGCCTCTTACTGTGAGAAACACCTTCAGCCTCATTATGTGCCTCCACTTAAGAAACACAAGCTGGTGGAGCCCTCCAAGAACCTCCAGGAGAACATAAGTAAATAAAATAAAATATGCATGTACATGTACAACTAGTATGATTCAAATGGCCCAGTGTGCTTTCATGTGTAAAATAATTTCTAAAAGTATAAATAAAGTGATATTAAGGCAGATTTGGTGTGGTGATCTAAACAGACATAGCTCAGACCTCCTGCTCTCCTCATTCTCACACACTGTCAAATTTGTGCATTTACCAGTGTTTTCTTGGACAGCTGCTTTTCCCCCCTCATAGTTTCTCCACTATTCTGTAGTGTTTTCTATCCATCTAGATTGTGAAAAAAGCGGGGCACACAGGTGCACCGTGCAAACTGGAGCAGGTTATAATACCATCCCGGTGTCACTGAAGGAAATTCAGATGAGCCACAGAGCTGCGTGTGTAAACGGAATAATTTTAGTTTTTTATTAGGTGATACAAATGTTTTTAGAAAGCAGCGGGACAGGAACGGAGAGCTAAGGCTGCTACGTTGCCTTTAGCTTTGCTAATTCGGCTAGCTAGTGGTTCATACTCCCACTGACTTTATTTGCCAAATGCAGGCAGGACCAAAGTGCCTGATGGCTGCAGACCCGGAGACAGCGGATTCACGCCTGCTCCATCTCAACAGTAGAAGCGTGAATCTGCAGCAGCAGGCGTAATTTGGCGGTCTCCAGCTCTGGAGCTGCACCTTTTTCGTCAGCCCAGCCGAGAAAAGTTTATGATTGGTCAGACGATGTAGCGTGATCATCCTTGTGCACATGCGTAGATCATTCTCTTTCTTGGTTCATGGAAGGATGGTCCAGAGCGCAAACTGGGTTTTTTGCTAATCTGCAGGGAAAATCTACAAGAAAGTTCTACAGAAAGTAGCAAAGGGTCCTCAGAAAAGCTGCTAGGCGCTGTTTGGAATAAAAAGTAATTGTGGGGGTCGAAACGTTGTTATAAATGAGTTGGCAACATTGGTTAAAAGACACATTTCTGTAATCGTTTTGTGTCAAAATTTTTATTGTAAATTACAAATAAATAAATAACTAAAAATACATATGGACAACTTGGATGTGTTCTACTTTTTAATTATAAATTTAATGCATTGCTGAGGTATTGGATTGGGACTCAAAATCAAAACCATATGACAAGGATCAGGGGGCAAAATGTGTTCAGAACATTATTCAATTCATTTAAATTTATTTCTATAGCGCCAAATCATGACAAGAGTCGTCTAAAGGCACTTCACAAAATAAACTTTCCAATACAGTTCAGTTCATTATGACAATCAGTAAAAAAAGTTTCCTATATAAGAAACCCAACAGATTGCATCGAGTTGAATTATGAATATTGTCTAATATTCCACAAAGCAGGGACAAAGAAAAATATAAACATAACATTTTACATTTTTAAATGTGTCTAAGGTCAAGTTTTGCTCCTGCTTTTGCAGCTCTTTGAAGGCTGTTTTTAAAGCAACACTATGCAACTTTTTCATATTTTCAAATCATGTTCTTGAGCCAGAATGTGCTAAAATGGCCCTTTACAGGGTTAATGAAATTTCACTCAGACCCCCACCACCTTCTGTG
This sequence comes from Aphyosemion australe, assembly GCA_006937985.1. Taxonomy (NCBI): domain Eukaryota; kingdom Metazoa; phylum Chordata; class Actinopteri; order Cyprinodontiformes; family Nothobranchiidae; genus Aphyosemion; species Aphyosemion australe. Next base: position 263,683 of record SSNS01000551.1, on the reverse strand, counting down.
GCCAGAATACCACAGAGTGGTGGTCCGGTCTTTGTTGGACTTAGAAAAAAATTCAGCTGACATGCCTGGTGCTGCAGTCTGCTTCCAGCATGTTTCCTGCATGTTTTAGATCATGAACACAGCTGATTTGTTTGATTTAGTGATGAACCGCTCCTGTAGACACTAATGAAGGCTGAGGAGACATTTCAGCAGTTAGAATAAGGTGTTAAAAAGATGAACGCACAGTGAGGAGATAAGTTTCACTTTTGCTTTGACCACAGATAATAACAGACACAAGGGGGTGCTAAAAGCAAGCAAAAATGCCAAGCTCCTGCTAAACGTCTGACTAACTATAACCACCCATTAGTGAAATATTTGATTCCAACCCTCCCTCCATCTGCAGACCCATTAATTGATAAACAATAATTATACTTGAACAAATGTGTTTTTAGACATTGCATTTCTGCCAGTAAAAAATAGCTGTTGATACCTTTATTATCAATTTTAGGCCTGGGTCACAACTTCCTTTCCTCTCTAATGCCACTTTCACATCTGGGCTGGCTTGGTCCTGCATGGTATATTGTGTTCACATCTGGGTAGCCTGGTTTTTTTCCGTGCTCAACTGAAGCAGTCCTCTTCCCCAGGCGGGCTGCTTCAGGCTGAATTGACCAAACACGCCCAAACTCACACCTACCGTTATGGGGAGCCTCCGATTGGTAGGTAGGATCAGCCAGTGGGAGCTTCTCTCATGCACGATTCATCATCATTCTGTGGAGTGATAACACAGTGTTATAGAATTTCTATGTCCTGTATTGCTTCTCTATTTCATTCTGTATCTCACACACACCCACACACACGCACACACACATCATCTAAACACACCCACTACCTTATCTCACACTTTAAATAAACTGTGCTGGCAGCCGCTCGGGGCAGACTACACTCTGTCCTGAGTTGGTCTGTCACCCTTTGCAAATGGTCTCTATGTGTGGTTCATTGTCTCTCTCTTATTTCCTCAGTTCCGGGTAGGGTAATTGACAAAATCCCTAACATAAATTGGTCCTTCGAGTGGAGCCTGGGGGTCTTTGCTGTCGACGCCGGATGCCATCCGCCGGACAGTGCAGCGCCCTGCTTTCGCTGGAGGTCGGCGCCTGGGGTCTGGCGTTGCCAGGGGGCCACCGGGTCTGCGAACACAAGCTTCTGAGCTGGGGAGATCTGGTGAGACAATCTTGTTTATGTGTGGATCCTAACTCAGAGTACCCTAAAGTTTGGCTTTTGAGCGTTTGGCTGATATAAACGCAATTAGTGGCAGGTCTTTGGGCGTTTTGCCAGGAAATAAACGCTACTCTGGACTTATATGCTATTAACTTGGAGCACCCTAAATTATGGCTTTTGGGCGTTAGGCCTTATTATAAACGCTGATATTGGCAGGTCTTTGGGCATTTTGCCGTGAAATAAACGCTATCTCCAGTTATATGCTATTGACACAGAGTACCCTAAATTGTGGCTTTTGGGCGTTTTGCCTTGATATAAACGCTGTTTGGCAGGTTTTTGGGCGTTTTTCCCGGAAATAAATGCTACTCTGAAGTTGAACAGCTGTGATAGATACGCCGGTAAGGGAACTGTGGGAGTTTCGGATGGTTTTTGAGCGTTTTTGACCGTGATAAACGCAATCTCCTGTTGTATGTCTGTTAGTCTGTCTGTCTATTTGTTTGTTCATTGGTTGGTAGTAGTGGAACGAGTTCCCACACTGATAGGAGGTAGACTTCCACCTACTTCCTAGTGCATGATTTGAGAGTGTGGATGTTTTTTGTTAAGGTGTGCCTACGTGGATGAATGACCAGTTATTGGTGGTCTTGGTGTGATTTGCGGTGTGCCTACTGTAACTTTGTCTAAGCCTGTTGCGTTTCATGAGTGAGCTTGGAACCTGAGTGTGTACTGCTGCTGAGTGGGCGTGGACCACTGCGAGGAGTCCTGCAATAGTTTGTGTGTGCTGGAGGTGTGTCTGAGGTTCTGGTTCTGATCCGTGTGGGCTCAGGGCCTGTGTGTTAAATGCTGCTGTGGTGTCTGTCTGGAGGCGTGACTGTTCGTGTGTGTTTGCTTGAGCTGCAGCGATGAAAAGCAAAACAATTTATTAATTTGGCCCCAAATTCACATTTTGTGCCATCTACATTAAACTAAATGTCCCACACGCAAAGCAGAATAACTACAGTGGCAATTTCATGAACGGAAAATTAATACAAACATTATTTTGGCATAATTAACAGCACATACGCACACAAATGATTACTAAATTAGGTTGATACTCCTAACTAACTCCTAAAATGAATCAAATTGAAATATAAAGGACTAAATAGATAAACAGCGAAGAATGAATAGTTGCATGAATATGTAACATTTTTTAGCACAAAGAAATTAGATGACCCTGGAGATGAGCAAAATTGGATGACAATTCAATCAATCACACATCCTAAATAGCAGCATAAAGGAGTTTTGGAAATTAGTTAAACTTTGAACAGTTAAATGGTTAACGTAATATATAATATAAATATAATTTGTAATTATAAAGTAATATAAAATACTGCAGGAGACCGGTAGTTCTAATCCTAAATTTATACGACAAGGACACAGATAATTCAAAAAGTTGATCTAAAGAGTCACACTGTCCGGGTTTTTAGGAATTCATTTGAAAATTAGGTTGATAAAATACATATTTGGCCTATAACAGAAGGTTAATCGCAGTATTTGATTAGAAATATCTATTTGACTAATGATAGAGGTCAATTTCTCTGAAGGACATCAAATTGTGTCGGCTTCCATCATATTTGGGATAAAAACAATCAAAGATTATAAGCAGAGTGGTTCCATGATGGCTGGAAGTCATCTGATGGTGCTGAGATTTATATGTAATCTCTCATGCCACAGTTAAAGGTCTGTTAATTTTTAAACAACTGAAGTACAATTCCTGATAAACATCCTTGAATTTGGGTTTCATTTCTAATTAAGGCCAAATAAAGTAAAGACTATAAGATCCTATCGTGCATGGATTTGATCTAAACATCGGGAGTAAAGGGTTTACTGAATGGGAGAGTGGTAGAGCGTCCCGTCATGGTCACCAGGACCGATCGGGTAACAATCTGAGCGCAGTGACATGCTGGAACTGCAATCAGAAAGGACATTTAGATAGGAACTGCAGGCTACCCCCTTCACATAACTCTAAGGTCATTGATAATCCAAACAATGCAGATATTCCTTCTCAGGGTTACCATGCGTGACTCGGAGTTTAATAGTCTTTAATGTTTGTCTAAACAGGTCTGGTACACTTGAAGAAATTAATCAGAAACTTATTTCAAATAATAACCTGTGAGTTCAAACTGTGATAATAATATTAAGTGGAGATCTCCTAGGAATCAGTTAAAATTAGGATATTTCAGTGGATGAGAGGTGAGCCCGGGCAATGAAAAGGTTGCAGTCTGCCTGTTATTTTCGAAACTGCATATTGGATACTTTAAATTATCGCCTCTGAACATTGAAATTCCTAAGAAATCACCTGTCGCCACACATGGCTGTACAGAGTTTCTCTCCAGCAGAGAGACAGAGAGAAACCGAGCAGCAGGAGGGTTTCTCACAGTGGCGAACTTAGAGCCTTGGGAGTCAAGGGAGGCACTTTGTTAGTAGATAAAAATGAAATAATAAATAAAATAAAATATATAGGTGAGACGGGAGAGAAGTACGATGCATGGATGGTGTTTTTAGACAGATTTATGTTAATAAAGTACTGATAATGATGATAGATATTTGAATTGCAGCATAAACATGTTAATGGATGATAGAATTAATGGATAATAAAATTATAATAACATTATGAGTGATAATAAAATTACAGAATGAAAATATGTTGTAGTGGTGGAGAATGTGGCCACAGCAAAAGACAACATGTACATTTTAAAGTTGCTATATTCGCAGATCTAAATGTAACTACATAAATATAAATTTTGTTTGTTAATGACTTGGTAAATGTATCCAAGGTACTCTGTACCATTCTGTTTGCAAATGACACAACACTGTTTTACTCGGAATTGGATATTAAGGAGGTGGCGAAAGTGATGAATAATGAACTGATTAGGATTAAAAAACTGGTTTGATTAAAATAGATTGACACTGAATCTTAATAAAACAAATTTCATACTGTTAAAGATAAACACAACAGTGATGTGTCATTGAAAATAGATGGGACTGAAATCACAAGGGTAAAAGACACAAGAGTTCTTGGAGTGTTTATTAACAAAGACTTGACCTGGAAATCACATATTAGTTACATAACAGGTAAAATTGCCAAATCCTTAGGAGCATTACATAAAGTCAAGTTCTTACTGACTAATTCTAATAAAGCCAACTTAAGTACTCTGCCAACAAACGTTCAGAGGATAATTGTAAAGAGAACTAGTGATTATATGCTGAGAGAAACTGAGATGTTACAAAACCTAGATTTAGAGCTACAATTAAGGAATGGAGAATGTCTGTAAATGGTGTAATTTTTTTTGGAATAACCTTAAAAGGGAAATTAAAAAATCACTGTCATTTAATGTATTCAGAAAATGTACAAAATTAAGTGTACCAAGTAATTATGAAAATGTTACATTAAGCCAATGGTCATGATCGTTCTGGAAATAAGAATAGGAAATACTTAAAAATGAATCTGTATATGTGTCTGACAAATGGAAACTGTATAGATCATTTTTTTTTCTCTGGAAAAGGGGGCAGAAATTATAACATGTATTCTTCATTCTGCTCCTTTTCATTCAAAGTTGAGTTTTTTGTTATGTATATCTTATGGGTTAGATGTTATATTTGTTTTATTTTGAATGACATTAAGTCGATTAAAGGGTAAAAACATTCATAGCTGAAGTTGCCTACGGAATACTGATTTTAATTTGACATGACAATCAGTATGATATATCCTGGGAAAGTTACATGAAACAGAGCCGTGTTTGTCTGGCCCACGGACAATGAGGCTGAGAGGGGAGAAAAAGGAAACATTCCCCTTATCTTCAAGATTAAACCTTCAAGGACTTTTTCCAACAATAAGGGAAGCTTGTGTGGCAGACTTTACACAGTCTTCCAGAGTAAAAGAGGCAACCAAACTTACAGTTGTTTAGCGGGGGAAAATAGATACAAAGGATATTGTAATTTTATAATCTTTATCGCATTTGTCCGAGTAAACCCCACAAATCATACACGAGGCCTTCAAACAGTCCCAAAACATCCAACCACAGCCAGAAGACCTCGAACATGTCCAGTTAACCACACCACGTCATAAAACCACAAATGTCAGTGACCACTGGCTCGCGCACACACACACACACACACACACACACACACACACACACACACACACACACACACACACACACACACACACACACACACACACACACACACACACACACACACACACACTCATTCCAAAGCCTACATGATTTCACTTTAAAAATGTTTCAGTCACACTGTCACGTTTCTTCTTGTATCAGAGCTTTTAATGGTCAATAGTTAAATCTCAGGGTTATTTGTCTCTGCAAATTTATATTTATTCTATGTAGACAGTTTAGGCTGCTCCAAGGTTGAGCAGCTGTTTATTCAGGCCTGTTTATTATTTTGCCTCGACGTCTTGGTACAGAGCAGTTATACAATGGCTGGTACCAAGGACGTCGTCCAGACTCAATGCGGCTCCCTCCTCTACCGTGGAAACAAATTTCTTAGAAATTTATTTATTTATAAAAATGGACTATTTTCTGGTAGACAAAATTGGTGCAGAAAGATTCTTGTTTTGGGATATCGGTCTCTGAATCTAAAATGCTTAAGTTGATGAATTTCTCTGTTTGCACACCTTTGAACTATGGCAGAATCGCAGCATGGGAACGCCCCGTGGCAAGCAGCTAACGCACGCTTCGAAACTGTTGGGGCTGCTGGAAGCGGTCCAGCTCCCGAAACACCTGGCCTTGTGCGAATGTCAGGCTCACCAGACAGATGTCTCCAGGGGAAACTCTTTTGCTGTCCGGAGTGCAAAGCATGCAGCTCAAGGGTTCCCTCTGCCGGAGACTACATTTTACTGCTCTGAGACCCTGACACATGAGATCCTGCTTGATGGTTGATAGTTGATAAACACGTCTTTCCACACTGTAAACTTTTCTTCTTTTGCTGAAGACTATTATTGGAAATGTTTGATTTGTATGAGAATACCCATTTCACACCATACACATGGATTTCTTGAATTGTCACAGAGGCATGGAGTGAAATGTTCCCTTGTGGTGATAAATACATTATCCCAGTGGTTCTCAATTAGTGGGGCGCGCCCCCCTTGGGGGGCGCGGAGGAGGAGCAGGGGGGGCGCGGCGCACCGCACCTGACCCCCCCAACCCCTCCCCCCACCCCGCTCGGAGCTTCCCCAACGGAGAGTAAAACAGATTCCACAATACATGCACTAACTGATTTGTGAACACAGAAAAAGTCCAAACATGGATTTTATTTAATGGAGCAGTGCAAATGTTCCATGGAAGAGAAATTTTGATTTTTCTTACTTTTTGTTTCATTTATATTTTATGTTTGGTAGAGTGACGTATAAACAGCCCTATTGAACATGGTAATGTTAAAAAGATGCCTCATCTTTGTTTCCCTGAGGTGCCCTGCACCACTGTTTGATTTTATTTAAATAGAATGTTTTTTTCTGAACATAACTTCCTTTCTTTCTTATATGAGAAATGGAAAGAATCATTTGTTCGCAGCCAGAGGCCGCATGATCTATTTTCGCTTATTTTTTAAAATAATAATAAATATTCAATAAAACCGTTAAATATCCATTCTTTTTTCATTAATATTTATCCCACACAAGCTGACCAGAGTTCCCCAGTAACATATAAACAACACAATTAAACGATTTCACTTTAATTAACATTCCACCTGCTGCCGCCCGAGCGCACATTGTGCTCCTCGTGAACTGGTCACCTGCCTGTGCGCAAATGTCATGAGGAGGAGCGCTGAAGAGAAGCGCTGACAGAGGGATTCAGAGGTCTGTCTGGTCATCCTGTCAAGTTCTGGAATTAAAATACAAGAACTTTCTGTCTTTTATTTGTGCCTGACGCGCTCCGCTGCTGCGGTCCATCACCCGTGCTTCTGCGACTTTACCTCACTGGCGCAGCAGCGAGCGCAGCGCACTCTCTGCTATGTTTCACAGATCTCTTTGATCTGCTTAAATCGTGAAAAATGAAGCCAGGCAGCAGTTTTTCTGGAGGATTGAGAGGAGATGCAGCTAAAATACAGACAGGACAGGAAAATGGTTGCATAAAAAAATAAAACAAAGTGCTTGAAAAGGAAAATGCAGGCAGATGTATCCCACTACACGTTTGTAACTTTATAAAGCAATAACTTATAAGCATGTAATATTTATTTATTTGATACAATTCAAATCACCTTCAAAACTCAGTCCCACACCCAGGGCCGTTTCTAGGCATTTTGGGGGCCAATTTAAAGGACACCCCGCCCCCCCCGCACATTACCCCGGGGGGGGGGGGGGGGGGGGGGATCAATGTACCCTAGGGGGGGCTTCACCAAAAGTCATTGAGAACCACTGCATTATCCCAATAGCCAGTATTTAACCCTACAAAGAATTGTGACACCTTGACAGTGGCAAAGGTGTTATGTAATGACTATGTTATGACTAGATGCTCTGAAACAGACTGGATGATTAAAGTGTTTTCTGAGGAAACATGTCAAAATATACAATGATCTCGCAGAGCCTTCTTGTGCTTTCTCGCCCACACAGGTCGTGAAACCAGGAAATTGGGTCCTAATCAAAGTGCTTAAATGAGACAACTGGATTTCTCCGCGTTGGGACGGTCCGTATCAGGTCCTGCTCCCCCCACAGCTGTGGAAGTTTCCTGAGAGGCCATCTTGGATCTCATTGTAAACTCATCGAAGTCACCTAACCGCCATTAGGGCGGCAACTAAGTCCAGGCTTCAAAGGGGCTCTTGACAACAGGTCACGAGCGTCTCAAACCTGGTGAAGATGGTCGTCTGCTACAGGCATACAGGATGCCTCACTCATGGCCTCTTCTGTGGCCCGCCTCTCAGCACCTGACGGACGGTTTGGAACAGCAGCAGCTGCCTGGGGCACTGGAGATGGAACGGAGTTTGGATTGGTCACTGCCATCGACCGAGCAGCACAAGTCACAAGTCAACGCGTAATGCTACGTCTGCTCGCTGATACCACACTCCCTCAAAGAGTCATCACTTCTATGGCCTGAAGCGCTAAGTTCAGTTGATGTTTTGTATTCTGTACGGCTGAGCTCATCCACGACACTCCACTGACCCAAATTATCCTTGGTTGCGCACAGACACTTCTGCCCTGACACAATGTTCATCGTTGTATGACATTTTGATGAGAATCAATGGTACTGACCCCACAGGTTCCCTCACACCACATAGATAGACCGCACATTCAGCTAGAAAACTTGACTGCACTCACTTCCCAAGGTTTTTCAGGTTTTCCACCTTTCATGGTAGCAACCAGGAACATGTTAATGCAACACCATCTCGCGCTTGACCGTCTGTTGGCCTCGGAAGGGGGCCTTTGCCATGTCATAGGTCACGCTCTTGGTTTCAGGTGTTGCGCCTTTTTACCTGACACAGCCGGCAACATCACCGCCACCCTTGCACGCGTGAACGACCTCTTATCTCAAATGAAAGCTGATGAGCTCAGTGTTCCGAGAGGATTCGCCTTCTGGGAATGGATGAATTCTGGTTCCTGGTACACATTATTACAATAATTATTACAATTTATTGCTACGATATTTGATTCCTGTCATTATTTTTCTTGTTTTTCTTGCTATGTTTTCATGCTGCATTGTACCATGTATTGTCTTTTTGTGTCACCTATATGATTAATGTTTCACTTGTTCACTATTCTGCTGTTTTGACTCACGCACCTGCTGCTCCAAATGATTTTGATATATCTGATTTGACCGGTATTCCGGTTTCCCATCTGTAAATCATGATGATTTTTACTCTACGTTTTTCCATGGAATGATGCTTGGGATGAAGTTCTTAGTATTGTGGTATTGATCTCTGACTGCAGCTCAGCTGCAGCTTCATGTGCTGTCATTTACCATCATGTGATTGCTTCTACTGAGTTCGCATTCGGTACCGAGGTTTATTATTTTGATTCTACTGTTGTCGCTTATTTTACATGACTTGCTTAGCGCAGAAATCTCATGCATGTTATGTATGAATACCATACAACAGGAGGGATTATGTTATAGAATTTCTAAGTCCTGTGCTGCTTCTCTATTTCATTCTGTATCACACACACACACACGCACACACATCATATAAACACACCCACTTCCTTATCTCACACTTTAAATAAACTGTGTTGGCAGCCGCTCGGGACAGACTGTACTCTGTCCTGAGTTGGTCTGTCACCCTTTGCAAATGGTTTCTATGTGTGGTTCATTGTCTCTCTCTTATTTCCTCAGTTCCGGGTAGGGTAATTGACAAAATCCCTAACAGTATGACTTTAAGGCTCTGGATGTTGTGGGGCTGTTTTGGCTGATGTGACTCTGCAGTATCGCATGGACATCTGGAGGCAGTTCTGTTGGATTGGCAGACCGAGGTGGTGGTCACCCTATTTATAAAAGGGGGGCACAGGGTGTGTTCCAACTACAGGGGGATCACACTCCTAAACCTCCCTGGTAAGGTCTATTCAGGGGTTCTGGAGAGGAGGATTGGAGCAATGTGGTTTTCGTCCTGGCCGTGGAACGCTGGACCAGCTCTATACTCTTGGGGGGGTCCTGGCGGGTGCGTGGGAGTTCGACCAACCAATCTACATGTGTTTTGTGGTTTTGGAGAAGGCATTTGACCGCATCCCTCAGGAGGCCCTGTGGGGGGTACTCTGGGAGTATGGGGTACCAGGCCCCTTGATACGGGCTGTTAGGTCCCTGTACGACCAGTGTCAGAGCTTGGTCCGCATTGCCGGCAGTAAGTCGGGCTCGTTTCCGGTGAGAGTTGGACTCCGCCAAGGCTGCCCTTTGTCACCGATTCTGTTCATAACTTTTATGGACAGAATTTCTAGGTGCAGCCAAGGTGGTGAGGGGATCCGTTTTGGTGGCCTGAGGATCAGGTCTCTGCTTTTTGCAGATGATGTGGTCCTGTTGGCTTCATCAGAACATGATCTCCGGCTTTCGCTGGAGCAGTTCACAGCAGAGTGTGAAGCAGCTGGGATGAGAATCAGCTCCTCTAAATCTGAGACCATGGTCTTGAGTCAGAAAAGGGTAGAATGCCTTCTCCAGGTCAGGGACGAGGTCCTGCCCCAAGTGGAGGAGTTTAAGTATCTCGGGGTCTTGGTCACGAGTGAGGGAAGGGTGGAGGGTGAGATCGATAGGCAGATTGGTGCTGCGTCTGCAGTGATGGGGGCGTTGTACTGGTCTCTCGTGGTGAAGAGAGAGCTGAGCCAGAAGGCAAAGCTCTCGATTTACCGGTCAATCTACGTTCCTACCCTCACCTATGGTCACGAGCTTTGGGTAGTGACTGAAAGAACGAGATCGAGGATACAAGCGGCCGAAATGAGTTTTCTTTGCAGGGTGTCTGGGCTCTCCCTTAGAGATAGGGTGAGAAGCTCGGTCATCCGGGAGGGGCTCGGAGTAGACCCGCTGCTCCTCCACATCGAGAGGAGCCAGTTGAGGTGGCTCGGGCATCTAGTTAGGATGCCTCCTGGATGCCTCCCTGGTGAGGTTTTCCAGGCACGTCTAACCTGGAACGCCTTGGAATTCCCCCGGAGGAGCTGGCCCAAGTGGTTGGGGAGAGGGAAATCCGGTCCTCTCTGCTTAGGCTGCTGCTCCTGCGACTCGACCCTGGATAAGCGGAGGAAAATGGATGGATAGATAGATGGATGGATGGATAAACACGTTTTCTTCATGACTTCATTACATGTAGTTTAGCAGAAATGAGTTTTTACATTCTTGTGATGATCCAGCTGCTCCTGAGACTTAAACTGGAAAAGTCCAGAGAAACCAAACTATTTAAGTGTCTTCATCCTGTCTGCAGCTCTGATTGGTCCTGATTACAGTCAAGAGCAGACTGACCTTTGACCTGCCAACACAAACTCTGAACCCAAACTAACAACCTGAAACTGACTGGTTTTCCTGAAGTGAACCAGTTCTGGTCCCAAACTGGGAGCAGAGTTCCTACACTGTGAATCTGTCAGCAGGTTTGTGTTTGTCTTCATGATGTAACTCAGTCCCACATGTTTCATCCTGTTGGTTTTTGACCCTCATGTGTTAGAAAGTCTGTCTGACTCTCAGGAGAGGAGCAGCACGCTGCCACCTACAGGTAGGGTGGAGTTTTACATCACATGGAGTCCAGGAATCCTTTGTTCTCCTTTTATGTCGTCTAGAGTTTTTTGTTATCACACTCAGTTGATCACAATTATCCCAAAGTGATCGTTTTTCTGTTATTTTTAATAACTATTGTAAAGTTTTGATGTGAGAAATAAATGAAAATCACATCCAGATTCTCATGATGGTGTCTCTCTGTGAGGTATCTGGTGTTTCTTGGTCCTCCTACATCAACGTCTCTGAATGACCCTTCTGACCCTCCTCTGAGGCTCATTGACTCTGGAAGACCCTACCAGGGCCTGATGGACTAGACAACACAGCTGGTAAAATGATCATTCCTGCATGTTCCTGTTCAAGGTCACATGGGAATGGTGGCGTCTTTCTCCAGCAGGCATCGAATGAGAGGTAAGCTGCAGACTTTAGAACTAAAAAGAACTTTATACACAAAGTTATGATTGTGCCTCATAATGTAAAATAAATAAAATCTGGTTGTTTTCAGGTGAAGAATGACCTTACTACAGGGGTAGGACTGGATACGTTTATACTTCTCCCTACTCCCTTTTGGACATGTACATGTACATGGTATATATGCTTGAAGTAACATAAAAGTGTTTAAAGTTCATATGTTAATTTGTTGGTGAGATGGGGATGTGCATGTCACAAAATAAAGATGAAATTAAACTACCATCACGGATTTGCACATTTCGTAACAGTTTATGTTGATAGGCGGTTGTTGGTCTCCAGGTGGCTCTGCTGTCTCACCTGCTGGAACCCACTTACCTGTACAGCCTATTGGTGGTCACGCTGAGACACGCCATCTACCTGAGCAGAGCCATGGCTCGCTGCCTGGCGCTTGTGAAGCCCCTTCGTCCCCCTACCAATGACAGCAGCTGCTGATGGTAGGTCCAGATGAAGATCTGAAACAATCGTGATGAAAAGAGATTTTTACTTTACTTTGTGTTTGTGCTTGGATAACAGGTTTAAACACAGAATAGTCAAAGATAATTGCTGTAATGAGGTTGTGATTTTTTATCACGGTTACTGAATGAATCTGATCAGCTTTGATGGTTTTAGAGGAAACACTAAAGTTTCTCTCATCCTCCTGCAGATCTGAGCAGCAGGGAGGTTTGGTCTGCAGGGAAGACCCCTGAAGTCAGCCTCAACTGGAGCTACGGTGATCAGACCCTGGAGGATCATTGAATGCTTTGAGCTGTACAACATCAACAGGAATCTGAGAGCCTTCTTTGAAAACTCAATGGGGCTGTGGAAAACCACCCTTATATATATATACACATACACACACATTTACATCACTTACTGTGATAGAGAATTTCCACTTTCAGATTTAAGACATGTTTCATTGTGTTAATCATTGTGTCATCACCTCCTCATGACCAGAGCAGATGTTCTCCTGGAGGAGAAGCTCATAATGAGGCTGTAGGTGTTTCTCACAGTAAGAGGCCAGACAGGATAAACAGGACTTGGTGGCGTTCAGTTTTCTTCCCAAAAGTCTCTGAGATGTTTGATTGTGTCTGAAGGGAAGCTGGACAATAAATAAAAGTTTAAAAGGATTTAAAGCTGCTGACGGGTTCTTCAGGAGATCCTGTGATTGTTCAAAGGTTGGAGTTCATCAGGAGTCTCGTGATGCTGGATGAAATCAGATCTTTGGTTTCATTTTCATGTATGAACAACACACTCCTTACACCACTGCTGCAGAGAGGTTACAGAAACATCACATTTATTACAGGGAATGATCATTTAATCCGTGAAGGAATGTGAATAATAATTAAATCAAAATCCTTTTATTTACATACAAAATTGTCCATAACAAAGCTCCTGGTTATCTAGCAGAACTCCTCAACTCATATGCTCCCCCCAGGTCTCTCCGCTCAGCTGATCAACTCTTGCTGTGTATTCCAAAGATGAGGTGCAAGAATCGTGGTGAGCGTGCCTTTGCTCACGCAGCTCCGAAGCTTTGGAATAGCTGCCACTCTCGGTTCGTTCAGCTCCATCTGTTTAAATCCGGTCTTAAAACTCACTACTTCACTATGGCTTTTGGTGTTTGATTCTATGGACATGACTGTAGCATGTATGAATGAATGACTTATTTTCTGATTTTATGGTTTTATTGTCTTTTGGTTTTAATTTTGTCTTTTATGTTGCTTTTAGTTTTTTTTTTGTTTTTACTTACATTTTTTTGCTATCCATTAACTTGTATTTTCTTGTTATTTTAATCTGACCTTCGTGTTTTATCGCTGTTTTATATAATTTTATGTTCAGCACTTTGGTCAGCTGTCATGCTGTGGATAAATGTGCTATATAAATAAATCTGGATTGGATTGGAAATCAAAACCATTTTTAGCTGACTTTGTGAAAAGCATTTGTAAAGTTTGGAGCCAATAACATGATTTAGGTGAATGATTAACATTTTATTGTAAATGAGGACACAAAGATCACATTTCCAGAGCTTATCTTTTTTCTACAGTGTGTAAAAACTTAAACATTTGTCTTCCTCCTGTTCTCAAACAGAGCAGCTCCATTTGGTCCACAGGTTAACACGTTCTCCTTCAGAGAAACTCCTGCAGTTTGAAGACAGATAGAAGTGAAACTCACACAGTCGCTGTTACTGAGAGGAGAAATGGAGCAGAGAGGAGTTCAGCTGGACCGAGAAACCTTCTGTTGTTCCATCTGTCTGGATCTCCTGAAGGATCCGGCGACTATTCCCTGTGGACACAGCTACTGCATGAACTGTATTAAAGCTCACTGGAAAAGAGAGAATCACAGAGGAATCCACAGCTGTCCTCAGTGCAGGAAAACCTATAGACGAAGGCCTGGTTTGAAAAAAAACTTCATGTTAGCAGTTTTAGTGGATCAGCTGAAGAAGACTGGACTCCAAGCTGCTCCTGCTGATCACTGCTATGCTGGACCTGAAGATGTGGCCTGTGATTTCTGCTCTGGAAGAAAACTGAAAGCCACCAAGTCCTGTTTATCCTGCCTGGCCTCTTTCTGTGAGAAACACCTCCAGCCTCATTATGACTCAGCTCCATTAAAGAGACACAAGCTGATGGAGCCCTCCAAGAACCTCCAGGAGAACATCTGCTCTCTTCATGATGAGGTGATGAAGATGTTCTGTCGTACTGATCAGAAGTGTATCTGCTATCTCTGCCCTGTGGAGGAACATAAAGGCCACGACACAGTCTCAGCTGCAGCAGAAAGGACTGAGAGGCAGAGAGAGCTGGAGGTGAGACGAGAAGAAATCCAGCAGAGAATCCAGGACAGAGAGAAAGATGTGAAGCTGCTTCAGCAGGAGGTGGAGGCCATCAATCACTCTGCTGATAAAACAGTGGAGGACAGTGAGGAGATGTTCACTCAGCTGATCCGTCTGATCCACAAAAGAAGCTCTGATGTGAAGCAGCAGATCAGATCCCAGCAGCAAACTGAAGTGAGTGGAGTCAAAGAGCTTCAGGAGAAGCTGGAGCAGGAGATCACTGAGCTAAAGAGGAAAGATGCTGAGCTGAAGCAGCTCTCAGACACAGAGGATCACAACCAGTTTCTACACAACTACCCCTCAGTGTCAGCACTCAGTGGGTCTCCACACTCATCCAGCATCAATATCCGTCCTCTCAGATACTTTGAGGATGTGACAGCAGCTGTGTCAGAGCTCAGAGACAAACTACAGGACCTTCTGAGGGACAGCTGGACAAACGTCTCACTGAAGATCACTGAGGTGGACGTTTTACTGTCAGAACCAATGAACAGAGCTGGATTCTTAAAATATTCATGTGAAATCACACTGGATCCAAACACAGCAAACAGACGTCTGTTAATATCAGAGAACAGAATGGTTTCAGTAATGTATGAAAATCAGTTGTATGTTGATCATCCAGACAGGTTCACTGACTTTTATCAGGTTCTGAGTAGAGCGAGTCTGACTGGACGTTGTTACTGGGAGATGGAGATGAATGGGAGAGGAGTTTATGTAGCAGTCTCATACAAGAACATCAGCAGAGCAGGAAGTGAGTCTCTATTTGGACGTAACGATAAATCTTGGGCTTTACATGTGACCTCAAACAGTTACACATTTAGTCACAACAGCATCAGAACCTCCATCCCAGGTCCTGGTTCCTCCAGAGTAGGAGTGTATCTGGATTACAGAGCAGGTCTTCTGTCCTTCTACAGCGTCTGTGACACCATGACTCTCCTCCACAGAGTCCAGACCACATTCACTCAGCCGCTACACGCTGGAGTTGGGACTTCAGGATCTGCTGAGTTTTGTAAACTGAAATAGATTCAGAGTTCTGTGATTTTGATCAATTTTCCTACTTTGAAAGTCATTACTCTGTATTTTCTTTTACATTTCTATTATGTAAATATGATTCTAACAAATGTTTTTCACAAGATTTATTTGACTTTCAGTGAAGATGTTGAACTCAGAAATAAAACGATCATTTATCAGGTAGAAAAGCTCAAAGCTCCTCTGATGCTGAACTGATCTGAAGCTGTTGAGTTGAGTTGAGACTCACATGAGAAGAGATGTGATTTTATTGTGACTTGAGCTGATTTCATGTCTTGTGTTGAGGAGAAACTTCAGAATAAAGCTGTGGTGTTTTAGAGCTGAACCCTGTTGCTGCTTTAATGTTTGAACCCCAGAATGATCCAGACTTTGTCTCCCTGATGTTACTGATGTAGAGATTTATCATTTATCTGACACCTTTTCTTTCTTTGATTTGAACTCATCATTCAGTTTGTCTCATGTTTAAATCTGCATCAGCTACAGCCAATAAAATGGATATTTCACTAGTTTCTGCTCATTTTTTCCCATTTCTCATCCTAAACTCTACTTCCACTTCCAAGCTGATGGGGATAAAGTTTGTAACCTAAAACGTTCCTTCTGCTAACAGGGATGAAGAGCAGGTTAAACATCCTCACATCAGTTCCTCCCCCTGATTCAGATCCTGTTTAAGACGAGAAAAAAGTTCATCAAATGATTCAAATGCAGCTTTAAAGCCCCAGTGTGTAATATTTTTACCTGTTTCCTACCAAATTCTGTGCATCCAGTGCACAAACTTGCCCTTTATCATTAATATTTCTCACCAACATCAACTCTAAATATTCCTCTCAGCTTGAAATTTTACATTTTTAATACATAAATTGTGGTCGACGCTCCATGGTCATCCTCTATCTTGAAATACCGTAGCTATTTAGGGACATACGAGCTCCACGTTACACGTTTGCACTATGACTGTAACCTGAAAGAAACAGCAGAGGGCAGCAGTGCGCCGTGGAAGCATGGCGTCTGACAATTCAACTAAGAAGAAGAAGAGACTAGCTGCTACACCGTTGCTGTACTTTGTTAGTTTGAATAACAAACAATGAAATCAAAAGACACGTCAGGTTGTCATCATGTCCAACACTCAACAGCCACTTATGATGAGATCCCCGCCCGCTATCAGCTGGACACCAGCCTCTAACTGACTCAGCCACTTACCTGAAGTTGCTAATTCTTCTTTTCTTCATACTAGAGCTCCCGATCCGGTCCCAACGTATCAGTGCCAAAGTCCTTTTTCAAGAAGCATCCAATAGTTCCTTCTACTCAAGTTTATTCTATCCCCGCAGCCTGCCGTCTCTCT
This sequence comes from Aphyosemion australe, assembly GCA_006937985.1. Lineage (NCBI taxonomy): Eukaryota > Metazoa > Chordata > Actinopteri > Cyprinodontiformes > Nothobranchiidae > Aphyosemion > Aphyosemion australe. Next base: position 246,687 of record SSNS01000551.1, on the reverse strand, counting down.
CCCAACACGCTCAAGTGCTTGTCCGCTAGCCGCGGTGGCTAAGCTAGTGTTGTCCGCTCCATCTCCACCACGGCTTACCTGAGCCATGTACTGCGATCATCTGTGGTTAAGCCAGGTTAGGAGGCATCAGGAACTCTGACAGTTCAGTCACGATGTAGCTCCGATCACCTTCCCTGACAAACATGTTGCTCCCGTTCGGCTGAATGGAGCTGCTGGATTCCCTCCGAAGTGCCACCTGGTTCGATTATTATGCCGCGGTCCTGTCTGGTGGGCCGACTGCAGATTCAGGCTGACTGCAGATTCAGGCTTCTATTGTTTTTGAGACGGCTCCGGCTGACGCCACCCCTCCTCCGTGTGTGAATCGGTGACAGATACGCTTGCTTCCTTCAGGAATGGTAGGCTGACATAACCGTAATAATTAAAAATGCTTTGTGTGGGTTAGGCTAGATTATACTATCAAGCTATTTATGAAGAACGGACCTTGAGTGAATGCTGGAGGTTGTTGCCTTTTTGAGTGGGCCACCGTAGCTGCAATACTTACTCTGAACTGCATGGTGCTAAAGAGTCACATTTTTTACCATGATTTCTATGGATATTGCACACGGGGCCTTTAAAAACTCTTGATATTAAAATATAGAAAAAAATTGGAGTGGAGTGGATTTCAGTCTTCTATAGCAAATAAATTCACCTTTTCCATCTTAAATGAGAGCTGTCCCTCTGGATACTGTTACTTCCAGAAAGCTTGCAGCACAGGCTGAGGTGGTGGCCTGGCAGTCTGACTTTGTCCCCATTGCCTTAGAACTACTCTCATTTGAATGCCTTGCATTTAATTGCAAGCCCCCTACACCCATGTTACTTCTTCTCATTTATCGACCACCTAAACCAAATCCGTCATTTATCTCTGAGTTCTTCAACCTCCTCACTACCTTTTGTACATCCTCTGCAAATATAATAATGGCTGACATGAATATTCACGTTGACACCCCTTCCTGTCGCACTGCAGCTGAATTTCTGCAGTTACTGGACTGTTTTAACCTCAAACAACTTGTCAATGACCCCACCCACAGCAAGGGGCACACTCTTGATCTGGTCATCACAAACTCTGCTCCTCTCATCAACTTGCAAGTGTATGACCAGCGTGTATCAGATCATAAGGTTATTTCCATGGTATTACTATCTTCATCCTGTCCCATTATTAATGACTGACCCCCCTGCTCAAAATGATGAGTCAGAAAATGATCTGCCTGCCCTCAACCACCACTTAAACAGCTTCCCTAAAGTCACCTGGAAACAATAAAGGACACTGTGTTGAAAACCCATCTTTCATCCCTTGGCCCCCTCATCACTTCGGTTGTAAACCACTCCCTCCAAACTGGTCACGCCCCTCCTTCCTTAAAAAATGCCATGATCAGACCAATATTCAAAAAACCCACTCATGATCCTGATGTCCTGTCAAACTACATGGGGTACCTGTTAAATCTATCCAGCATAAATCCCATTGGCTTTTATTTCACTGTCTGGCTGTAGAACCTTTTTATGTCACAGGGTGGTGCTATTCCCACATGTAGCGGTAATACATGTAGTTTCATTGTTTGCCTTATTCTCACATTTGTGTATTTTTTCTTGTATTTTATTCTATTTTAATGTGAAGCACCTTGTGATTTTATCTGTGAAAGGTGCTATACAAATAAAAGTTACTTGCTTAGTAAAACTGAATTCTTCAGGCATTCTGATGAAACAGATTATTACTGGGAACAAAGCTGTAAGCCTGGCAGGAAATGAGAAAACTCTCTGAATTAGAGGACGATTTATGACTTTTGACGTCATCAAAACAATGTTTGTAATTCATTTTTTATTTTAAATCAGATTTAATTGTATCCAATGAAATTAAAAAAAATCCACAGCAGTTTAATATGAAGTTACTAACATTGCCCAGAAGGTGGCAGTGTTTCTAAGGGTTTGCAGCTGTTTCCAACCAATAAATCAAGACTTGGGTTTGCCTTTTGCATTATCTGCAGACTTTACTTTCACCTGAAAAGATGACTTTTGTCTTCTTAGCCCAGGAAAGAAGCTTCTGAAATGGCCTCTGGTTCATGAGTTACAACACTCAGGAAAACATTATCCATTTAGAAGTCATCACAGGCCCCCAGAAGTGTGATTATTGTCTAATTAAAAAATTATTTCATTCAGAGTTTTTGGTAATGCTCAAAAAGGCATAAAATAGACGTGTTATTAAAATGTGAACATTTAAAATGTTAAAAAGAGCTTATATGCAGCAGCCTGCTGGAGGGACAACATAAGAAATGCAAGTGGGGGCCACACAAAATCACTCTGGGGGCCACAAATAGCCCCTGGGCTGCACGTGCCTGATTTTGAGGCTCAGGACACCTTTGCAGGTTTTCTAATTTAATTGGTCGATTAGGTTGAGACACCAATATTTTCTAATATCTTACCTTTTTCACAGTTTTCTCATCTTTTGAGACACCAAATGAGTTCTATTAAATATAAATTATGTTTAATCATCAAATTATATAATGATAAATCACAAACATCCAATAGTGATTACATTAATGCCTATGTGATAAATAATCTAATTTGTTTTTATTTTGAAAGCTTGCAAGCGGAAGTACCGTAATACCAGGTGAATGCGCGCACACTAAAACGCGTAGGGCTGATTTGATCACTGTGCGCCGCTTCTCAAGATGAGGTGACCCTTTATTCACCCTACATCGGTTCCTAGCCTTCGGTTTGCGTCACAGCTTCTCACCAACGGTTTAATAATGTTTAACATTAATGTTATTTTAATAATAATTTAAGGATGCGCTCCGTAAAGCTGCACCGACCGGCTGGGCTCAGCTCCTGTTTCAGTGCGTAAAGGATCGTTGAGTCGCCCCCCGCCTGCCTCCACCTCCAGGCTTGGTTCCGCGGACAGAGATGGGGAGCGTAACCTCCTGCTGCGCGTCTGACAGCCCCAGCCTCTGCAGAAATGCCCACTCCAGGCTGGACTCCTTCTATCAGGACTCAGAAGCGAGCAGGGAGGAGACGAGATGCAACCTGCAGCACATCAGCGACAGGGAGAACACTAATGGTAACGTTTAAATTCATCAATATTCAGCAGCATTTAGTCTGAAAACCCGAGAGGAAAACGAGAAATCAACTTTAGCTGGGGGTGGGAGGATGTGCAGCGTGTTTTTATAGGCGGCAACGTTTTATTTGCATATTTAAATGGTCATTAAACACAAAATTATAACAATTTATGGCTCGCTGTAATGTTCCAAAATATGTGACCATGTAAGTTGACATTATATATAAGTATATATAATTCTGACTGGGCTACAGATTAATAAGAAAGTTCTGCAAAGACTAAAAATAACAAAACTCATAATAGTCTATGTTCATATTTAAAAAAACAGCATAACCCTAACAAAAATGGAAATTACTTTTCCCAAGAAAGCCTGTGTCACACCCTGCAGAGCATCTCTGTTCATGCTCCTCCTCATCCTTCATGCTGGGGAACAGATGTGTGCAGCTGCAGCAGCAGCACATGGAGCACAGAGGACTGGAGGTCCAGGAGACATCCAAATCCAGTGGACAGCCTTTGTCTTTAGTCTGCACATGAAAGAACCTATGCATGCAGCACAACCCCTTTCATGCATGCTCATATGCATTACAAACGACCCATTCAACACTGGAAATGGATTTCTGAATGGGTTGCTTTATTTTCTGTCATCAGCCAATGGTTTAGGGATTTTATCAGCTTAGAATTACATTTCAGTGTTTCCTCAGTGAGTGAATTTAATCTGAGCATTTTATCCATTTAGTCTTGTGATGTAAATGCTTCAGATTATATGTAGTAGCTACGACAACTGCAGATCTGGGGTCTGTTTGGCTAATGGGACTGTTTCCCAAGCTAAAATGGATTTTATAAAGATTATGTTCTTTTATTTGAAGGATTTGAGTTGCTCCATCTTTTCCCAGGTTTTAAGGATCATTATGTTTTTATTAATGTTTAATTATTCCTCCTTTTAAAATAGTGTTAAATTTAGACCACCCTGCTTCTAATCAGAAAAAATCTGGAAACCAGCATGTTTGGCCATCATTAAGAACTAACCAGATCAGGTCACAGCATACCTTCACTCATCTCTCCTGCATGTTTACATCCCAGAAAATGGCCAATATTGTTTTCTTCCTGTTTACTGTGGAATCCTTCAGACTGAACACCAGCTGGAGAAACAGTATTGATTATCCTGATTCACTTAACTGCAGCTTTTAAATCAAACATAAACTATCACCATTAAAACCTTTTTAAGTCATCTTTACCCAGGAGGAGCCATGTTTACCCATAGAGCTTTGTTTGTAATGAATTGTGGTCATGTTAGTGTTACAGTGAAACAACAGAGGTGTTTGGGGTTGTTTTTGTTGGGGATGAGATGACCAACCTCTCCATCCATGGTCGACCAATTTCTGTTTCCAGAGAGTGGTCCAAGAACCAAATCTGAAGTCACAGACTAACGTCTAGATCCATTGAATTAGATGCATATATCATGGTCATCAAGACAAAGTTGATTTATTTCAGTAATTCCATTAAAATAGTGAAACTTGTATATTAGATTCATTCATTACAAACAGACTGATATATTTGAAATGTTTATTTCTATTATTCTGATGATTATAACTGACAATGAATGAAAATCCCAAATTCAGTATCTCAGAATATTAGAATATCAGTTAAGACCAATGCAAAAAAATATATTTTTATAAATGTTGGCCAACTGAAAAGTCTGAACATGAAAGGTATGAATGTGTACATCACTCAGTATTTAGTTGGGGCTCCTTTGGCCTGGATTACTGCAGCAATGCAGCGGAGTCCATCAGTCTGTGGCACTGCTCACAGGGATACCATGGTCCTTAAACCAGGTGCTGGTAGCTTTGGCGCTGTGTGCAGGTGCCAAGTCCTGTTGGAAAATGAAATCTGCATCTCCATAAAGTTGGTCAGCAGCAGGAAGCATGAAGTGCTGTAAAACTTCCTGGTAGACGGCTGCGTTGACCTTGGACCTCAGAAAACACAATGGACCAACACCAGCAGATGACATGGCACCCCAAACCATCACTGACTGTGGAAACTTTCACTGGACCTCAAGAAACGTGGATTCTGAGCCTCTCCTCTCTTCCTCCAGACTCTGGGACCTTGATTTCCGAAGGAAATGCAAAATTGACTTTCATCAGAGAACAGAACTTTGGACCACTCAGCATCAGTCCAGTCCTTTTTGTCTTTAGCCCAGCTGAGACGCTTCTGATGCGGCCTCTTGTTCAAGAGTGGCTTGACACAAGGAAGGCGACAGCTGAAACATGTCTTGCATACGTCTGTGACTGGTGGTTCTTGAAGCACTGACTCCAGCTGCAGTCTTTGTGAATCTCCCCCACATTGTTGAATGGGTTTTTTTTTCACAATCCTCTCCAAGGTGTGGTTATCTCTATTGCTTGAATACTTTTTTCTACCACATCTTGTTCATCCCTTCACCTCTCTATTAATGTGCTTGGACACAGAGCTCTTAGTGTGGCACCAGGGCTCTTCAATATTAAACCTTTTCACAATATTCTAATATTCTGAGATACTGAATTTGGGATTTTCATTCATTGTCAGTTATAATCATCAGAATAATAGAAATAAACATGTGAAACATATCAGTCTGTTTGTAATGAATGAATCTAATATACAATATAATTGAATGGAATTAGTGAAATAAATCAACTTTTTCATGATATTCTACTTTTATGACCTGCACCTGTATATGAAATTAAAACATAAATATATAAAATATTATGGTGAAATAAATAGAATTATAGATATTTCAGTCGATATATCTCAAATTTGTATTGAGTGCACCTTTTTATTAAGCACCTGCTTTGCTGCATCTGTGATCTTTGCAATCATGATCTCTACAAGAGCTGCACCTTTTTTTTCGTGTAAACTTCTCATCATTCTGTCATGTTGAGTAAAAAGTCCTGAAGGAGGCTGCAGCACACGGAGCACCGAGGTGTGTCCTCTCATGTAGAGAGACATGGAGCTGCACACGACATCCTGATCATGAGGACAATCTTTGTCTTCAGTGATGTAACATGCAGCCCCCTGCACACATGCCCATATGCATTACAATCAACCCATTCAACGCTGAAAATACTGACTGCATTTTTTGGGATGCATCCACAATATCGTGGAATGCTGCTTTCATGGAGAATCAGAGATCCTTTAGATGAGGATGAAGGCGTGTCATGCAGCGAGGCCGTCTGTCTCTGTGACTGAAACTGAAGCGTGTCTAATCCATTCACGCTGTTATGAATTCACACAGTAACGTGGAGATTAGATGACTTCATTTGGCAAAAATTGGAGGAAAAAAACCCTCTAAAGAGACCCCCAGAGAAGCAGCTGTGAGCGAGTTTAGACTGGGCCCCTGGGGAGAGACGCTCCGCTTTCACATCACTGTTGGTCCTGTTTTAGTTAGAGTGCACCTTCATCCAGAACATTTGGGTTATAAACCCAGAACCTGAAAGAGTCAACTGAGCTCAGACCAGTTAGTCACTCTAGGAGGTTTCAGCAAAAAGGTTTTGAAAATAATTTTTAAAGAAACTACATTTTAATTGAGGCAATATGTTCTTTTTATTTGATTCCAAATGTGTATAACGTATTCTTGGGCCCACACTTGGCAAGAAAAAAATCTCTTCAGAAATGAAAAGCTAAGATTCTGTAGGTTTGTATCAGAAATGTTTTTGCATAACTGAACCTACTTGACTCACTTGCTCATGTGACCTTTAACCCTTTGGTTATTGAAAATCTAGAAATAAAATAAATCTGATCCAGAAAAAAATCTAAATTAAAACTTCAACAGCAACAATTTATTAAATAAACATTTCTAAACTACTTTCACTGATTGACATTTGATTAGTTCGATTCATTTAAACCAAACAGGATCAAATTCTAATACATTTATGTATAATAAATATTGTTTTAACACAACCAGACAGCTAAAATAAATCCTGACAAACTGAATGAATACAGTCAGAATCACATCCTGGGTGAAGACAGACAGACAGACAGACAGACAGACGGAGTGAAAACAAGACACAAAGCCGTCACATGACAGAGTATTTCCCACAATGCTACAGTGTTTCTATAATAATGACGTTTTTTTTACATGGTGGAGAAGGCTGAAAGATGTTTTTGTTCAAACTGTGTTGAGTCTGGATCGTTTTAACACCCCGTCAGTTCAGCTGCAGAATCCTTTTCCTGTAGGGACATGTGACTTACTGTATATTATATTATATTCAGTTTATTTATATAGCAACGAAAGTCGTCTCAAAGCACTTCCTAAAGTAAACATTCCAACTGAGTTCAGCTCAATAAGCCAATCAGTAAAAAGTTTCCTATATAAGGAACCCAGCAGATTGCATCACTGACTCTATTATATTATATTATATATTATATTATATTATTATTATATTATATTATATTATATTATATTATTATTATATTATATTATATTATATTATATTATATTATATTATATTATATTATTATTATATTATATTATATTATTATTATATTATATTATATTATATTATATTATATTATATTATATTATATTATATTATATTATATTATATTATATTATATAGAGTTTAAAAGTGACAGGTGTTTTATTTGATGAAGTGGGTAAATAAATGATTTTTTAATAAATTAAATATTTTTATTTGACAAATCCTATCAACAAACTCTGTCACCTCTTTTGCAGTCAAAAACAGAAAACATGCACCTGAGCAACAGCTCTTGGTTAAATACCAGTAGGGGGCGTCTGTCTGACACAGGCGGACATGGAAAAAAGACTGAATTATTTTAAATAAATGTGTTTCTTAAGCAGCAGAAATTTTAACAGTTTAAAGATGAAAATATTCCTAATTTTAAAGAAGAAAGAGAAGCAAAATAAACCTGACAGGAAACACGGCAACGTTCTAACAGGCTGGGTGTTCTGGAGCAGGGAGAACTTGTTGTTGTTCCATTATTTAAGAGCAGGAAATCGGACAGGTAGGCTTTCCCAGGTGTTGGGTTAGCTCCGCTCCTCTGGTTTCACTTTACTTCAGCCTATCGCTCGACTTTGTTTAAGTTTACCTGAGATGTGGAGGAATATCACCTATCGGCACTTGACACCAGCTGCTCTGAACTCTCCTCAGACCCAATTATCTAGAAACAAAGATAATCAAAAAGCAGTGGAGCTGAGCAAAGCTGTGTTTTAGAAATATGTAAATTATATATCAGCTTTCTGATCAAGCAGATATGCCTGTTCAAGCAGAGCTTTTGGATAAAAAGTCAAACTATTTCAACATAACATGCAAACACAATGATCCTGCATGTAATTTGAATTTTAACTTTGATTTAATCTTCAAATGATAATAAAAATAATGCATTTTGACAAATAAATATTTTGTCTCATTGTGCTTTCTCATGCACATATGATGCACTTCCACAGTTTCAGAAGGCAATACTCACAAATCAGTGATGAGGGTTAGGGTTAGTGCTTTAGTCTCATTTCTGAGGTCATAACTAACCTTTTTTTATACTTTGGACACACTTCAAAGTCCATTTTTTTTTATTAATCCTGCAAATGTGGCCAAATTAATGATTTATTTTAAAATCAGTGAGATTTTGTTTTTGTTCATGCCTTAAGTGTGTTATAATCTTTAATACTTAATTAATAGAGTATAAATCCCCTTTCTGCTTTGATTTTAAGCAGAGTACAACCTGGAGTATAATCCATCAGATCATCCACGAGCCAGCACCATTTTCCTGAGTAAATCTCTAAATGATGGTGAGCAGCTTTGTTCTTTTTATGTTTAACTAAATACAAACAACTTTTGTCTTTTAGCTGGAAATTTAATGTGTTATACACATGGCTGATATCATGTTCTTTCAAGTCTTTAAAGTAAAATTTAACTATAACTTGAAAATAAATCATTAGTTGCTTCCTTTTTTCCAGAGATGCATTTCAGAAATGGTGAGTACTTTGAATTTATCGCCCTCTGGGGGCCGAATTTCAAAACTGCTTCTCAATCCTGTTTACTTATTTGCACTTTTGTGCTTTTTTTATTTTGCACTTATTTTGGTAAATCTGTATCACTGTGCAGGTTTTCTGAAAAACTTATTTTATTTTTTACAGGGGGAGAAAAACAAAAGAGCCTTTTCATTAATAATGTGAGTGAAACCTTTTGATATTTGTTCATAATCAAAACTTGTGTTCCATAAATATAAACATGGATTATTTTTAATTCATCAAAGTTTGAAATGTAGTGGAACTGTAAAATAATTTTCACTTTTTCTCTTCCTCTGTGCATGTGTGTGTGCATGCGTGTGTGTGTGTGTGTGTGTGCGTGTGCATGTTTGTGTGCATGTGTGCATGTGTGTGTGTGTGTGTGCATGCGTCTGCATGTGTGTGTGTGTGTGTGCAGCATGTCACATTGAGAAGAAAATACAGCTCTTGCTCAACCATCTTCCTAGACAACAACACCGTCAGCCATCCACACCTGAAGTCCACCATCAAATGGTCAGAACATGAAATCAGATCATAAATCAACTCAACCAAACAAATTAAACACGTTACACTTTTTAAATTTATTTTTCATGTGTGTGTTTGTCTTCACAGTGTTGCTCTTGCTATTTACTACCACATCAAAAACAGGTGAGAAATTTGGAATCCAACATGAAACATTCATGCAGCACAACGTTTGCATGAAGAAACGAATGCAGGACATGTGCACATTCTGGGAGCATGCATGATTTCAACTTCATCAAAGCACCAATTATTTCCAGATACCAAATTCTGGATTAGGACTACCGCAATTAAAGAGAATTTTGTAAAAGTGAAATTTTCTCCAAAGTCTGCAGTCTGCTCATGCTAGTAATTTATGGGTTTTCATCAATTTTTTGTTGTTTTCGAGTCAACCATCATAAATAATTTTAATTGCAGGGACACAAATGGAGGACTGCTACTGGACATTTTTGATGAAAAGCTCCATCCTCTCTCAGTGAGACTTCCCTTTATTATTATTATTATTATTATTATTATTATTATTATTATTGGTCATATTTTGCCTTTGCTTTAGGAACTAAGACAGCATTCATGAGCATGAGCATCCCATCAGGGAATCAAAATTAAAGTGTTGAATTCAAAAGTAGAAAAATGATTTTGGGGATAACGTCAACATTAAAAAAAGTCTAACTGATATTTTCAGAATAAGGTCATTAATGAAATAATTCATGGATATGAGGAGCTATGGTGGAGCTCCTTCCATAGCAGGGCTGTCAGTGGAACTCACAACTTCCTTAGGTCCTTCAAAATAAGAGTCTCAAGAATACACACATACATCAAAAGATCTGATGCTTATTGTATGTTTAAGTTTCATCAGGCATCAGGATAAATAAACTAATATTTGGAGGTACTTGTGTATGTTTGAGACTCTTATTTTGAAGGACAAAAATAAGATTTGAGTTCTGCAGTAGCTGAAGTAGCATAAAGCTAGCCTCAACATTTATAGCACACTATTAAAACTCACCTAGTACCCTTGGATAAATAATAAACATAATAATAAATGTTCAGCTACAGGATCAAAATGTTTTCTACTTGTTTCTCAATATTTTCAGTTTATTTTCGACACATCCTGATTTTCTTTTTCTCCGCGTGGCACGAGATAGAGACAGATCTTATAAATAGAATAGTTTATAAATGGATATAATATAAAATATAAATAATATAAATTCTCTGGAAATGAACAACTTGAAGTAAGCTGCTAAACTCCTGCTTTCAGAAGTCTAAGGTCCCGCTGGACTACAACCACCACGACCCGGAGCTGAAGCAGATCTACCGCTTCATCGCGACTCTGTTTAGCGCTGCTCAGCTGACGGCGGAATGTGCCATCGTCACTCTGGTGGGATTTATCACCTCTAGACCACAATTATACACCATGGAGGGAAAACAAGTGTTTGTCCTCATTCTCTAATGGGTCTGATCCCTTATGGCCTGTATTATTTTTATTGACGTGTTTTGTTTTATACCTGATGCACAGGTGTACCTGGAGAGGCTGCTGACGTATGCAGAGATGGATATCTGTCCTGGAAACTGGAAGAGGATAGTCCTGGGTGCCATCCTGCTGGCCTCTAAAGTCTGGGACGACCAGGCCGTCTGGAACGCCGACTACTGCCAGATCCTGAAAGACACCACGGTGAAGGACATGTGAGTGTGGTTTATGGGACTGACTAGTGGATCGTACAGCTTACACAGAGGATTCAACTTTTAGTTTTAATTCTGAAGATGTACCATCTCTCTGAAGTAACCAATAAATAAAGAATGGAATTCCCTCACCAGAAATGAATTAGAGCGACAGTTCCTGGAGCTGCTGGAGTTCAACACCAACGTGCCGTCCAGCGTTTACGCCAAGTATTACTTTGACCTGCGCTCGCTGTCGGAGTCCAACAACCTGCGCTTCCCCCTGGAGCCTCTCAGCAGGGAAAAGGCCCAGAAGCTGGAGGTGAGGAGCTCCCTGGACTCTTCTTGGTCCCTTAGAATAAATGTTATGATCCTCTTGTAGCAGCATCGATTATGGCTCTGTGAGAAGCTGTCGTGTTTTTATAAAATCGGATTATAAAACTGGGTTTTTGTTCCTCTCCTCAGGCTATTTCCAGGCTCTGTGATGACGGCTACAGAGACGTACGGAGGGCAGCCAGGAAGCGCTCAGCCAGCGTGGACCACCTGTACCAGAGTCGATGGGTCCCTGCTATCCTCTCCTAACCCATCAGACGCAGACGAGTGTTTGTTTGGTTAGACGAACATCTCCTGTTCAGCCCGATGCCTTCAGGTTCCTCTGACTGGGAGGAAATCAGAGGATAAAGTTATGATCTGACCTGTGGACGTCCTGGAGGAGACATCCTGGAGACTTTTGGAACGTCTGACTCAATTATCGATGACATCAAAGTAGCACTGAACTTTTTAATAGTTATTTATTTCATAATGAAAGCGTTCATCTGGTTTTCTCTTTTGGAAATCTTCAAGGTTTACAGTATTTTTATTGTACCTTCTAATCCTCAGGTATCTGAATAAATACGTTAAAATGCTCCTTATTTTAATTACAGCAAAGGTGGAAACTTTAACTTGAAGGATCAGAAACGTTAGATAAGTGTTATATTGCACTTAATGGGTGCAGGTTTCAATAAAAACCATTTTAATTTGTTTTTATTTTCATTTGATCTCAGTGGTGTCAGATAATCCCCGCTGAGCTTTTTCAGAGTCAGGTGTTTTATTATAACCCCCCAGAATAAACACACCTGGTTGATGAGTCCAGGAACCTCAAACTCCTCCTGCAGCAGGAAAAAAATAACAAAAAGAGAAAAGCTTTCGTTCACATTTTTAAAGCAAAAAGACCCTGATTAAAAACACGATAAGATTTAAAATAAAGGATGCATTTAGTTTTCTAAAAAAACTCAGCATTTCTAAAAAGACTGAATAAAGAAGTTACCATGACGATTTTAAGTCCTGTGACCAACGATGATCAAAGGCGCGTCACTTCCTTGACTTTGCTTTAAAAATGAACTTTTATGACTTCAGAGTTTAAAATCTTTGTTTTCTTGTTGCTGCAAGAGAAAAAAAACTTTCCTACTTGTGTTTCTGTCTTATTTGTCTATTTATTAAGCTAGTTGTGTATATTTTTTTCATTTTGTAAATTATTTTTGGTAAATTCTCAATGTTTTGATTTGTGCTTTTAATAAAAAAAGATACTTTTTAAAATAATTCTGTTTTTACCACCTGATTTGAATGTTTATCCTCCTGAGATCCACCGTTAGCTTCTGAAACTAAAATATTTTATTCGTTTTTTATTTTATTCTTCAGGGAAACGGATATTTTTATTTTTTTTACTATTTAACTTTAGAAATTATTTGAATTTTATTTTATTATTTGAAACAAAGCTTGCTTTTATGTTTTGAGTTGCAAATAGGTGAAATAAATAATATCAAGTAAAAGCTCAGGAGTTTAATACTTGACTTCAGTTTCATATTTAACGGTTTATCTTTATTTAACAATCTTAATTTCTTCTCCTAAAGTCTTTTCCGCTCATCCTGCTGCTTGTTCCCAGCATGCTTTGAGGCATTAAGCTCATCCATCATCAGAAGCAGCCATCGCTCCTGTTTGTGTAAAACTGCCTCATAAATCAGTCACCGTGGGACAATCGTTCCTACTGAAGGCTGAATCCTTCCCACCCAGCTTTGTTTACGTTCCAGTTGCCATGTGACCTTTCTGCAGACATGTTAACATGATTTATTCTTAACTAATCACAGTCAGACGTCTAATTAGATCATCAGACAGGGAGCTCATTCATAAACGGCCTAATTGGAGCTCATGGAGACGGAGGATTTGCCTCTATCAGGGATGAGTGCTTCCTGAATGACAAGTCAGCGCTTTGTTTACATTGGAAGGAGACGGATCAGCCGTGACCTCTCAACCCATTTCCTCCATGATTTATTTCTTTTTTTTTTTTGCTCAAACTCCCGCCACCACAACTGGACTCACATCTGGACTGTTAGAAGACAAAAGAGGTGGAACAGTAGCAGAAATTTGTTTTAGGGTCTGAATAGAAAAACCTCATTTAATTCAGGTTTCAAACTACTAAAAAGTAATCTAGTTACAATTTGCAACACCTCAGCTGTTTTCTGTGTAAAAAAAACTCTGATTTCATAGATTTCATTTTAGGAAAAGTGTCAAATTTAAAGATATTGTCCACATTTGCAGGAGATATTTTAAACGAGTCCGTGTAAATGAAATAAACTAAACTGCAGCATGGGGTTAGATTTAACTTGAACCCATCACTTCTTTTTTGTAATGTTTGTTTTTCCATTTATTCTTTATTTATCTAGTAGAAAAACAATAGTTTTCAAAAAGTTGTAATATTTAACTTTTATTTCAAATTTAAATATTGTGCTTGTATTTTTAAATAGTTTTATTTTAGATTCAGTAAAATATGAGGAGAAACGTTCTTTATGAACCTGTCCGTTGGCTAAGAATGATAAGAGATCTGCATCCTGGAGGACTTTTGGGGTTTCTGCACTTTTTAATATTTAATCTGCTCATTTTACACCTTTAATCATTCAGGCAGACTTGGTTTTGCATTCTGTCATTTTTTAAATTTTAATTCAGGAAATCCATCTATTTTCTGTATTTTTGAGGCAAAAGTGAGTCTCAGGAGGTTAAACTGATTTATCCTAATAGTTGTTTTGCAAGACTTCACCACAAGGTGGCGGTATAACCTCACTTTACTGCTCTGCTCTGTAATGAACTCGTTTCATATTTAATCTGATTTATTTATAAACATTAATTATTTTATTTGAGAAGAAAATGCCAACAGTCCCTCATATAAACAGACACTATAAGCTCCAGGCACAGGAAACGGATGAGTTCCTGAACTTTTACGCACAACCGTTTCCAAAACTCTGAAGCGTGTTGATGTGCAGCTATTCAGCAGGAGATAAACGGACCACACACCAAACAGCTGTAATTACCCGGAGTCAGCCTGCAGTTACACGCCTGTCCCTCCTGCTTGACATCTTAATTAGAAACCACCAACAAGCTGCGGTGGAAATAAAACATCTGATGAGTAACTGAACTAAAATAACACATCCTCTTTAGTTCTGGTCGCATTTTTCTCATTTCATAAAAAATCAAGTTATAGGTAGAGAAAATGTTCTGTATCATTCTGTTTATGCACAGGAAAAAATGAAAATACGAGATTATTTTGCTTCTAAATGTGTTATTCAGATGATAAAATGTGGTTTTATTACAGTGGAAATGAATTAATAGCTAATCTAAAGGAGTAAAGTAAATGATTCCAATTTATTTCCCTCCTAAAATGACCACGAGTCACCTTAAACTTTCATTAAAAGTCGCTTTATTTTCAAAATAAAGTTTTCTATCAAAGTGAAAATGATACATATTTACAGTCTCGTAAAATCACATTTACAAATGTACACCATATGTACAGCAATAATTATATAAATACACTTTACGCGCGGAGGGGACCCGTATGAAGCTTTATTAAGGCATTTGGATGAATGGATGAATGTGTCTATTAGACCAAACAGCCTGATTGTGTGGATGTGGTGTTTAAGACACAGCGGTGCTTCACAGTGAGGAGCAGGAGCCTCAGCGTGGGGCCAATCGGCCAGGAGGATCTCGTCTTTACGCGCTCGGCTGATAAGACTCCGCATTCTTCCCATCAGGTACATTGTTCTGCTGCCGACGGTCTTATTATTTAAAGAGAAGCCATTAGGCGCTCATTAATGTGCTAATTACAACACGCTGATGGACAACCCCAACACAATTAGTCACCCCCCTCTCCTCCCCCACCTCCCCCTCTAGTCAGTGGATGTCATTTGGATAAGGCAAAAAGGAACAGGAGCTCGAATTCCTTTAACTTGAGTAAAAAACACACAAAGGGAAATAAATGCAGAGAATAATTCACATTAGGGAGGAAGTGGGAGCCAAAGCTTCATGTGTGGTGGCTCAGTCTGAATAATTTACCCAAAGTTACGCTTCCAAAGAGCTGATGTGTTTTTAAAAATGTTTAATGACAGAAGATGCAGCTGCGCGTCCACACCCACCTCCCCACCTGCTCACACCCGGGACAGTGGCATTTGTTTGGGACAAGACACGGAGCTGGCCGTCCCGGATCTCCAGGTCAGCCCCGTGCTGACGTCGCTGTACATGGAGCCCGCGGAGGCTTTGCTCCCCCAGCAGCAGCGCGTGCAGAAAGTCCTCCACGAGTCCAGCGTTTTCCCGGACCAGATCCAGGCCCCCGAGGTGATCCCCACCAGGAGGCACATGAAGTACTTCAGCATGAACACGGCGTAGTCCGGCCTCTGCCTGCTCGGGTCCGTGACGCACGTGCAGTTGTGCGTAATTTCCCACGTCTGTCTGTGGTGCTGCTCGTAAAAGTAGCAGGCCACTATAACGGTGGCCGGGACGGTGTAGAGGACGGTGAAAACTCCGATCCGGATCATCAGCCTCTCCAGTTTGTCCGTCTTGGTGCCCCCTTGTTTGATTACACTCCTGATTCTGAACAGGGACACGAACCCGGCCAGCAGAAACATGGTGCCGATGAACAGGTAGATGACCAGCGGTGCCAACACAAACCCCCGCAGGTTATCCAGATTCTGGTTGCCCACATAACAAATCCCAGCCACGGAGTCCCCGTCCACGGAGCTCAGAGCCAACACGGCTATGGACTTGAGGCTGGGGATGAGCCAGGCGGCCAGGTGGAAGTACTGGGAGTAACTGGCGATGGCCTCGTTGCCCCACTTCATCCCTGCAGCCAGAAACCACGTGAGGGACAGGATCACCCACCAGATGGAACTGGCCATGCCAAAGAAGTAGATGAGCAGGAACACGATGGTGCAGAGCGCAGGACCCGTGGTGTCGTAGTGGATGTGCTCTGCGCCGTTCTCCCTGCTGCAGGCCACCTCCTCGTGTCCAGCGATCAGCCGGACGATGTACCCCACAGACACGAACATGTAGCAGGCGGAGAGGAAGATGATGGGCCGCTCCGGGTACTTAAACCTCTCCATGTCGATCAGAAAAGTTGCAACAGTCGCGAAAGTTGAGATGAAGCACAGAATGGACCAGAGGCCGATCCAGAAAGAGGTAAAAGTCCTCTCCTCCTGCGTAAAGTAGGGGTTGTGGCACGGCATGGCACAGTTCGTAATCTGTCCCGTTTTGACTCGGTTGTGCAGCGGGTGTCCGTCACCGGCCACGGGCACCATGGGCGCGCGGCAGAAGCACCCGGTTTCACACGGAGACGCGGCAGGTTTGTGCTTCCCGGGGAAGCCCCGGCCGTACCCGCTCTTCTTCTTGTTGTAGGGCTTCAAAGGGCGGTTCGTGGGCTTGGCCAGAACGGGAGAGACGGTGGTGGTCTGGCTCCGGTTGTAGTCCATGCACAGCGTGTCCTGGTTGTCTTGCTCGGGGAGCAGGTCGCACCTCATCCGGTCTGGCCACGGGAAACCGTACTGCCTCATGAGCGGAGCGCAGCCGGCTTTAGCCCGCTCACACACGCTCCTGCACGGCGGCAGCGGCTTCTTGTAGTCCTCCAGACAGATCGGCGTGTACATGCTGCAGAGGAAGAAGCGCAAGTCCGGGGAACACTTGATCTCCACCAGCGGCCAGAACTGGTGCACCTCCAGGCCGGCTTCGTCCTGCGTGTCGTGGTTGAACTGGTTGGGCATGTAGGTGTAGTTGTAGCCCACGCCTTTGCACAGAGGGACGGAGATCTCCTGGCACTGGAGCTCCTTGGCCGCCCTGCAGCGCGTTCCGTGCAGGATGAGAGCCACGAGCACGCACCATCCCGGGATGCTCCTCTCCATCTCTGGATTCTGATCGATCCTCAACAAAAGTCACAGCAAACATGCGCTCTGCAAGCAGGTCCGGTTAACCCCGCGAAGCTGCTCCTCTCATGCTAAATCTCAGACACTCTGTGACGCTTCTCAGTCCAAAAACACGCGCGCTCCTTTGTGTCGATGCTCTCCGTGCTGCGCTCTGCGCTCTCTGGCTGACAGGCGCGTTGAGCTTTATGTGGAGGAAGCAGGACACTCCCCCACCCTCCCCTCCCAGCAGCTGGGAGGGAGGTGGAGGCAAGTCAGTCAGGAGTTTGTAAAGGTATTTGCTTAATGTTCTCCCCGGAGGAAGGGTTATAATCACTTGTCATTGTTTACATACAACGGTGTGTGTGTGTTAGTGTGTGTGTGTGTGTGTGTGTGTGTGTGTGTGTGTGTGTGTGTGTGTGTGTGTGCTGTTATGGAGGAATGCAGGGTGAACTAACAGGTCTTATGCAGAGCATCACTGATATTAACATAAACACTCATGATTATTGTTCTCAGCTTTGTTTGCACTCAGGTTAAATGTTGCTCAGATTTCATGCTGAATTAAATTAGTGCAACAAAGATTTTTTGGAGTTTAACTTCTTTTAAAATGAAAGAACACTTTAGTTACTTCTCTCTGATTTGAGTAGGCTATTGGGGCAAATACAGCTGTAATATAATATTAATAAAAACATATCTACAACTTTATGGCATTTAAACTGTAAACTGATAACATTTGACCTTTTAATCAAACATTTTATTTGTTTATTAGGTTGTTTACTTAAACTCAGTTCAGGCTTTACAGTTTTTCTCAATTGCTAAAACACTAAACCCTGTTGTCTGAACCAAATGCTCAGTTGCCTGAACCCACTGATTGAATCAATCACTCTTTTGGCAAAACCATCAGCACGTTTCACCTGTTTAGACACCACTTGCCAACACATTTTCATTGTGATGCACCTGTGCTGCATAATGGTGAGCACAGGTGACAAATGTCAATCACAAGTAAAGCACAGGTTTCACCACTTGAACACAACAACTAATAATTGATCACACTTGTGTCTAATGATGTGAGGGATCATACACAGTTCTTCATCCTTATAGATGTATTCATGGGGTCTTTCCACTGCATCCAGTTGAAAACCCCTCTGTAGAAATAGATCTAGTTTTGTAAGTGATACAGTAAAAGTGATTTAGGCCACTACAGTATATCACTACGTAATCAACATTGAATGTGTCTGGATGATATGTCAACCTGTACTTACTGGAATCTTTGCTCTTTGCACTTACAGTAGTATTTGTATATTTTTGTACTTTATTTTTAGTACATGGGCTTACTGTACATAAGTGCTAAATGCACAGTTATTTTTGTTTTGCAACATGTATTTCACCTACAGTGAACAATAAACATTTATTTCTCCATCTTCATGTCCCGATCATTGTGTTTTCTATTTTTCTGCATAGTGTTTAGTGACTGTTCAGTAGTGACTGTCATTTTGATTGACTCGGGGCACAATTTGACAACATAGTTCAGTTTTGAGCACAGATTGAACTGTTTTGAGGTGAAAGTTTGGTTTTGCAAGAAGAGTCTGGAGTTTTGGGGATTTAGCTTGAAAATTGGGTTTTGTGTTCACAAGTTAGAGAAAGAGAGAGCAGCTTTCAAGAAATGTCTTAGCAATCGAGAAAAACTGTAATAAGATAATTAAACGTCTCTATTAGTCGATCAGCCTTAAAAATGTTGAAGCAGGACAACGTGTAAACATGTTCCTGACTGTTTTGTGCATCAAACATAATAAAGGTCTCTAATGGTCATTTTCTCTACAACAAGCAGCTTTAATCTGATACGTTTGACAAACGCTAATTTATTTGTCATCAGTTTGTAAAAAAAAACCTGAAGGGTGCACAGTGATGCTGTCCATCACCTAGGGGCGAGAGAGAGAGAGAGAGATGTCTGACAATGTGAAAATGTACATGAAGCCTGACTGAATTTATGTGTGAAAGAATGAGACAATATGTGTGTGTGTGAGTAAAGTGAGGGTTACTATGGGCTTGTTAGTCCTCAGCGGGGGGTCGTCTTGGTCTGAAGGGAGGGAGGAGGGACTGTTTGTCTAACGCTGCTGCCAATGTTTCACTCGCTGCATGCTGGGTCTGCAATTACAGCGTTGCACCAGCAGCCCAACAAGCAGGACCGTGTGTGTGTGTGTGCGTGTGTGTGTGTGTGTGTGCAAACAGTTTCTGAGTCCAGCCCAAAGGAACTAAGCTAACAGCATGGTGATAGCACTAATTAAAGTCATTCACACTTCTTATTGGATTTAACAGCTTCAAATAGAAGTGGAACAGTTTGGCAGACAGGCGGCGTGTTTCCAATCCACAGGTTTTATCACAACTAATTAGACCCTAACTTCAGTGTTTACTAAAGGATGCAGGCTATGGCTTGGTTTGGGGGTCCTAAAGGGGTGGGGTTGATTTAGGAAAAATAAATGTAAAACCATGGTTTTACATTTATTTTTCCTAAATCAGTCACATGATGTGACTGCTGGCACGAGTTTTAAATGATAAAGGAGTTTTGAAAATCTCCTCATGCTGCAGAGATTTTGCAGAAGTTAAAAACATGTATGCAATATATTTCCTTTTAAATTAGTCACAGAGTCAGTTTTAGTGTCTCAAACACATTTTAGTTTAGTTTCTGAGTCAGAAAGTGGAAGAAACGGGAGACAACATTCAAATGAGTTTGCAATGATGAGTCTAAAATAAGGTTTGAGTTATCACGTGGCTCCCTGGTGCATCATATACAGATCAGGATTTTCTATGTTTTCACAGGAAACGTTCTGCTGATACCAGAGACATATCTTTACTCTCTAAAGTGTCTCCATGCAGAAGACCACGATGCTTCACAAACTCAGTCTGCTGCTGCTCATTATTACACATTTCAGACTTGCACAAAGGGTCCAAGCACGGCCATTTTCTGGTTTTTCCAAATGCTTAGTGCCTACTTTGTCTGAGCATGACTGAAGAAATGATCAGTAAAACACTAAAACTGTATTACTTTTTATTAAGTCCACATGTTTACAGAGCCCTGACCTCGACCCTTTGGGATGAACTGGAGCAGAGATCCAGGGTGACATCACTGACACGGTTCACAAATGCACTTTTGAAAGAAACGCCACATTCACACTCCTAAACGTCATGGAAGGCCTTCCAGAGGAGGGTCCAAAAGTGGATCAACTCCAAAATAAACCCTACAAATGAAGGAAGGGATGTTATTAAAGTTAATGTGCACGTAAAGGCATGACTCCTGGTACTTTTGGCAATGCAGTGCATCTACCAAAACGTGGAACATAGTTTAGAAACACAGTTGCTCGACTTTTGACTTTTAATAAAATGTGTCTGTGAAGCTGTTTCAGTCACCCTTTCAGGGTGATTCCAACAAGACATTTGCACATTTTTTGTCTCCAATTAGTCACCAGCTGTTGTGGTTTTAGAGATTTAAACTCAAAGCATCAATTTACTTCATCCTGAGATTAAATCTAACAGAAAGATGGAGAAAGCACATCATGTGTTACTCAAAGGCCGATATCCTTTTTGACAGCATCCAGATGTGCCCATCTGCTGGCGATCCACCAGAACCACATGAACCCAGACTCTGGGGTTTTCTCCAAATGACCTTAGATGTCATTAAATGCCTTCTATCGATCCGCTCCTCTCAATCTATTATTGATTTCACTAAACTGAAGACTCACTGGAGACCCACAAGGTCACGTATGCCCACAGTCTGAATGAATGAGTCACATCAGCGCGTTGTTTCATAAAGAACGGCCATGAGTTGAAAGCAGTCCGATCTTCCCATGAGAAGGCTACGAAGACAAACATTTCAGAGTTCACAGCATGCCTCAGTAACTCTGTGAGAAACACCCCCACACACCCACCTTTTTTCTCTTCTTCCTTGGCGTCATGAACATTGAGAGGCCTGGGAGAATCCGGGGAAAGATTGGGTGGGAAAGCACGAGGAGAGCTTACATAGAGTGGTGGTGCAGCGGGTCAGACTAGAGAATGCAGAAATTGACTTCTAAGCAGATGCAGTAATTCCATTTCCACCCTTTTAAATTTGGAATGCAGGGGCCGGCGCGAAACCCTAAACCCGCTATCGCTGGTGCACACAGAAGGCAGGAGGCAAAGTCGACAGTTGGTGGCTGGGGCCACCAGGTCTATCAGGCCTGTTAATCAATACTGGTTCCAGTCCGATGGACGGCGATTGGTGTAACCGACGCTGATTCTTAGGTTTTATTCAGCCTGACGGGAGGTGGAGGAATCCACTTTCTACGACTTTCACCGGCAGTTCACAACTTAGACATGCGGTCCTGGACCAGGCTTCTGGATCACCACCAGAACCTTTCTGTACGTGTTTACACGATGCCCAGTTATCTCAGCTGGGAGTCAGATGAACCAGTGGGGCCAGAAGGAGACAGTTTTTTCCCCAGATTTAACAACAAACAAGTTTAATATCAGGATTAAATTCAAAGTAACTTATAATCAGACTGATAGACGTGAGATTAGTTGGATTTGTTATAGTTTAGGCCATTTGATTAAGAAGTGTTGGTGTCCAAAATGTACAAATTATTTTCAACAGCTTAACATTTATTTAAAAATAAAAATGAGCTGAATCCATTTAACAGTAAATAATCATTATTAATGATTTATTTATCTTTCATAAATAGGGTTTTATTTATTTTTAGAGCATGAAAAATCCGTTAAAAGGAACTGTTCAGGATGCAGGTTCACTATTTGGCAAGCTCAAATACTGTTTTGATGCAGGTACATGTTTATAATTGCTCAGCCTATTTAATATCTTATCATTGTCACATTACCTGTTTACATATTAATGCATCCATGCATTAATCCATGTTTATTATCATGTTTTACATGTAAGGGAATGGAGATGGCTCACTTTGTGGCAGGAAACTTCTCACTGTTGTATTTTACAAGTTTTCCATAACTAAACTTCATTCTAAAAGGTTTTAACCACAAAACAAAGTAAAAAATTTCACTGAACACACAAACGTGATGCTTTTTTCCAGGAGAAAAGCAACAGCTGTGTTTGAAGTCACCCTCGCATAAAACCAGCCTGACCTCATTTTATTTGTTTCTGAAGAAAAACCTAAACAAACGCAGACTTGAGGGTAAGCTAGTTGACGGAAATTTTAATTTGTGCATCAAAGAAAAGATGTGAGTAAAATAAAAGTGATTTTTAGGATAAGACGTGCCTTCGTCCCTCTTGTTTGCTTTCTTAAAATTTTTGGACTCTCAGACGCCACTCCGGTTTTCAAAAGGAAGGTTATCATCCCAAAGTTTGCTTTGGTTGGGAAAATAATCGCTGCTTCCTAGATAAAAACACTTAATGATTTTATTACTTAATTACCGTTATTTATTTCAGCACATAAGAACAGAAGGTTCTAATGAGTCACTTTGAAGACTGAAATGAAAATAAATAAGAATTTAGGGACCATAAGTCAGATTTATGCATCTTCTTTTATCTTTTGAAAGTCATCACAGTTAAAGTCTCTAATTATCAAACCACAGGTGGCGGAAATTTGAGTTCCTGCTTCTTTTTTCTCCCCCTGGTCAGTGATGGATGGAGGATTCCTTCCTTCCCTACTTCCTTCCTTCAACAGGTTAGATTCCTCGGCCTGCGGTTCTCCGGCATGTTTACTTAAAGAGGGGCTACAAATCACCCTGAGGTGGGCTGTTAGGCTTTAAGCAGTCACCCCTAACACACACACACACACACACACACACACACACACACACCTGACAGTGTCCCTCTGCTGATAAAGAGTGTGTATTATGTTGGCTCACCTTCCCTCTGCTCATTAACCAGAACAAACAGAGACACAAATCCCTCCCATCCAATCAGTCTCAGACCATGACAGCTGGGTTAACCAACCTCCTGCAAACACACACACGCCCGCACGCACGCACGCACGCACGCACACACACACACACACACAGATAAGTGCTGAGACATGTAGGAAATTACCTTCAACATACTGAGAATCATTCAGATTCTTAAATACATTTTTTTTATCTTACTGGTGTTTTTTTTACTTTGTGACTGTTTCATAAAAAATGCAAAAAAAAAAATGTATTCATCCAAAGAAAAAAAAAAAGAAAATTAAGACAAGAAAAAAAACTTAATTTTAAAGGTTGAATATGGAACAATTTAATAACAGGCTATATTTTTAAAAAATAACACCTCCACTGGGCGTTTAGAGGTGTGCAGAATGAAGTGACAGTATTTCATTTAAAATCTATATTTTAGTAAAAAAATAATCAAATATTTATTTTGACAGCACGACACTGGGTTTATGTTTACATCTACCAGCCAGTGGACGGCACCGTTGCGGATTTCCAAATACAGAAAACAGTCCGCTCGGCACAGCGAGGCTGGCACGGTGGAAAATTGGAGTCTCGGCAAGTCAAGCAGCTGCTTCTGAGCCCAGAAGATGTCGTTATCCTTCTCAGAGACCATAAAAGATCTAAAACCAGAGTTTAGGCCGTCACTGGACATGGAGCTGGCTGCTCACTTCACATATCGGCAGAGAACCTGGCATCAGGACGGCTGGAAACCTTGTTCTATTGCTGCAGCTACAACCTCCACACACTAGATGTCTCTTTGGTGTTCCTGTTCCATATTCAACCTTTAACTTGGACACATCCAAGAGAACTAGACATGAACATGTGGGTAACCTAACAAAAACTAAAGATATATGAGAAACTTGTGAAAATATTAACTGTTGGTGACTAATTATGAACGGCGTTTTTCAGAGTTTACGAAACATCTTCTGTTTCCTCGAGGAATGGCAGGGATTTTCTCTCATGTTGCTGGAAATTATGAAGAAATCTGCAAAACAAACCAGTCAGCGAGGGTCTCAGTTAGAAGGAAACAAGTGATTACCTTTAAAAGACTGGTGACAAAATCAGGAACAAAATGAGGATCAATTGCAAACAGATCGAGACACTTTGAGACATGAAAATCTGCATGTCACAATCTGTCTGCAATGATGTTAAATACCAAGATGTTCATAAAAGCTTTTTACTAGTCCACTCTAAATCTACACCTTCTTTCCATTTTTATCTCAATTTTGAGTCCAACTAGTTTTCCAACATTCACAGTGAAAATTAGGTTTCTCATGAGGTTTGGATGAATTTACATACTTGTATTTAAACTGTGGGTCAGCATCTGGAAGAAAAGAAATTAAACCAACCTTTTATAACAGGCAAGGTTCATATTTGTCTTTGGATTAAAGGGTGAAGAGGCGTTTGAGCTAACTTTTACAAATTTGTTAAATGCAATAAAACCGGGAACGACAGCTGCAATGAACAATCAGTTTGAGAATCATTAGATAACTGATTGGACTGAGGAAGCTTTAAAAACTAGAGAAATGTAGATCAACCTTGAATTTCTGATGAAGGAGCCCCAACAGAGGAGCCATCTTTACTAAAAGGATGAGAAACCCGAGCAGCCAGTTCACAGCTTTAACAAACAGATTTACTGTAATGGATTATTTTTCAGCTCTCTGAGCCTCTAAATCTTTGTTTTCATTTAAAACAATCAGATTTAAATAATTGGCTCATCTCACAACGTGTTGTTAGTCTTTCACGGTCTGACTTCATGGTAGAGAAACTAAAATTAACTTAAAACAGAAAATAATCAGCCTCATTAATCTTAAATTCTCTTCCTGAATGGCCTCTGTTTGGTGAAATAGAGATCACAACTGATAAGCTAGCAGCTAGTCCAAATACAGCCAGCTCCAATCTCCTAGCACTAGCACATAAACAGTCATACCTTCTATAATTTCATATCAGGTGGTTATTTATTGACAAACATCATCATCTGCAAAATGGAGCATTTATGTGCATCCAGGGCTGAAGTCTGACAGGAGTTAGTCAGCATTTTTATGTAATTAGTCATGCACTGCAACACTGACAGCAATTTAAAATGAAGTTGTTGTAGAATTTAAGACAATTGAACCATTTTAAGAAGATATCTGTTTTGTTCTTAGCTGTTGCTTAAGCCTGCTTCACACAGCGGGATTTTAAAATGGTCAGACAATTTTCCAAACATGAGAGAGCACACACGTGATGGAAAAGTCTTGTTGTCTAATAGCTGCTTGTTACATACTTTATTCAAATAATATTATATCAAAGATTAGAAGCACCGTGAAATGTGGGTTATTAAAGAACAACAAAGCTAGCTTGCAAAACCAGGCTAACAACGCTAAAGTTAGCTAATGTTAGCTAATGTTAGCTTGGCTTAGCAATGTTTTTGTAAAAAAACCCAAAAACATCCTAATTACCAACTTTATTCAAATAACATTATATCAAAGATCCGAGGCAACATGTGAGTCTGATAAGATTATTGTTAGGGCCCTTATGGTTATCAGGCTGAAATAGAGCCTAATCTTCACTACGTATGAATGCTAGTAGTTCCTGCTCTTTTTGCAGAAAAACACTTCAAAATGGCTGAAGCATTGTTTTTAAGGGGGAATGATAACATTAAATGAGGCCGGGCTTTGTGAAAAGTTCATGTAAGAGTGCGACCTGTTTCTGCCCCCTTTAATCCCTTCATACTGTAGTTGAAATTTAGAGGTCGGCAGCTCTGGAGCGTTGCAGAAACACTTCTCAACTGCCACTTGTTCCCCGGGCGTCATTAAGGCTCACGGGCCTGTTTTTAATCATCCACCACTGGAAACAGCAATAGCATCTTTATAATTATGCTTTTTCTTCAGTGGCGATGACGTCTTCTGTGTGGTGAACACGCTCCTTTGGTCCGCTCTGCTCCTGCACAGACCTGAGGGTTCATAAGGAGCTGTGACGCCAGCGGCTCGGAGGTAACGGCGCTCCAAGCCGCCGGTTTTACGAGCGTCGCTCAGCTCTGAGGGAGCTTGTCAACGAGGCGGCTCTGAAAGGCCTCAGTGTTCCATGAGTGTTTGTGCCTTCAGGAGTGAGATGCGACACACCGAGGTGACACAGCACAGCTTTTACCTCTAAATGCTCTGCTTTGTGTGTCAGAGGTCATTTAAAACAAATTAACTCTGTTGATTGAGTGGCATGTAATTTAGGAGCATTTCAAACACTTCTAATAACCGTGTTGCTTTTAACACGTTTGTTTTCTTTTCCTTGTGCCAATCATGAATCCAATCACACATACACTCACACCTGACAGGAGCAGTTCATGATTTTACTGAACTCTGTTAAAACAGGAAAATGTAGGTAGAATATCCTTCATTATAGAACATTTAACCTACATGCCACTGAAACAGAGCACCATTTGTTTTGGTCAAATTTATGAAAGAAACGTGTACAATATCTTTCAGTATTTCAAAGTTTCATTTGCACTTGTGCGTTGATGATTTGCAGCGTCACAAACAATGTTTGTACATCTTGAATCAAGCTGACTCCAAAAATGTGATAACTTGTAGATCCAGTGATTATGTTCATTAAGATGTCATGATCTCGCTGTGTGGGAGTGAGTTTTGTTTGTTGTGAGACTTTTCCTGATCAGAGATTCTACTGGGGGGGTGACGGTTCCTGCAGCTCACATACCTGACTGCAACCATCATCATCGAGCTGTTGGCTGGCCAGACATTACCCCAAAGATCAGCCTTTGTGGTAGAATCAGTGCAAAACCAAACTATTGAAAATAGAATAATGTTTGTTAATTTTGCACAAAACAATGTAAAGCAGGGGTATTCAATTCTGGGCCTGGAGGGCCGGTATCCAGCATGTTTTAGTGGTTTCTCTGCTCCAACACACTTGATTCAGTGGTGGAATCACCTGTGCAGCAGCTCATCAGGCTCTGCAGAAGCCTGTTAATTACCTGCTTATTGAAATCAGGTGTGTTGAAGCAGAGTTAAATCTAAAATGTGCTGGAATTGAATACCCCTGTTCTAAAGAGACATAAAAAAGGTCTTTTATATTTGCCTACAAGAAAATTTGAGGACCCCTCTCCTTAGGCAGCCTGCCACCATACTGTGGTGGAGGGGTTTGAGTGTCCCCGTGATTCTAGGAGCTAAGTTGTCTGAGGCTTTATGCCTCTGGTAGGGTCACCCATGGCAAACAGGTCCTAGGTGAGGGCTCAGACAAAGTGCAGCCCACAGACCCCTTATGATTAGATCAATAAATGGAAGCAGTGTTCCCTCGCCTGGACACAGGTCACTGGGGCGCCCCTCTAGAGCCAGGCCTGGAGGTTGGGCACGTTGGCCTGGTGCCTGGGCTTTCACCCATGGAGCCCGGCTGGGCACAGCCCAGAGAGGAAACATGGGTTCCCCTTCTAATGGCTCACCACTTGTGGGAGGGGCCAAAGGACTCGAGTGCAATGTAAGATGGGTGGTAGCCGAAGGCGGGGACCTTGGCGGTCAGCTACAGAATGTCACCTCTCTGGTGGGGAAGGAGCCTGAGTTGGTGTGTGAGGTTCCGACTAGTCCATAGTCGGACTCTCCTCGACGCATGGCTCTGGCTCTGGAACCAGTTTCCTTGAGAGGGGTTGGACTCTCCCACTCTGGAGTTACCCCCACTGAGGGGTGCTGGTCCAATGGTTGCTCCTGGTCCGAGTCGTGTTATTGGTGGAGGTTTTTAGACAAACGCGAGAGAACCACTTCATTGTTTTTTTTAGCTTTATTTCAAATCTCCACATTATATTTATAGTTATACTAGATTAGAACGTTGTTTAAAGGCATGACATTTTTTAAGGTAACTTGTTTTGCAGATTTGCCATTGTAGATATTCCGACAGCATTTTTATTGAATTGTCTCCAAAAGGTACCATATTATTTCTGAAAGTTTCATTTAAATATGTTCAGACTCTGTTAACTAAAATAAGTTCTGCCTCTCTTTTCAACAGCAGGTGAGTTAGGAGCCTTCATCAATGGACTGTTTTAGATTTGGTTGCATCAATTTACCTGAAATCCTAAATGTTACAAAACACAGAATAGGTATCCTAGCATCACTGCAGTGCATGGGCCATGACCTCTACTTCTCAGGCAACTGGGAATTTGGCAGGTTTCCTTCACATGCGTAGAGCCAAGCCTCTCCTTTTTCTTCTTCTCTCCTTTATATTTCTGCTCGGCCTTTTGACCTCTTCTTTTCTTTCTGAACCTCAGAATACAATCTGGAAAAGTCATTTACAGCAGAAATGAGTAGTTTCGGCCCAAGATCACGCACGCATGCACTCATGAAGACGTCCCACACACATCTGCACAAAGTCTAAACAGTCAGCCGTTACACACACACTTTATTTTACACACACACTAAACACAAGTATCCCTGCCTAACATTTACACATCAGCCTCTTAAGAAAGAAGTTCCTCCTTGTTTACCTCCTGTGTGTATACACGATGTCCACATGAGAATGAAATGATGGTTTTGGAGACTTTTTCTGAGGAAATCTTTAAATAAAGACAGAAAATAGATGAGTGCCTCTCTGTGGGCGGGGGACACGCATTTGTACCTGGAGGCTCGACAGATTCCACATGGGGATGACGAGTCAACTTTGACCCAGATGGAAGCTGGCAGGAACCTTCGTGTTCTCAACGTGACCATGTCCATTGTGAGCTCGAACTGCTTCTTCTATTATAAACGGACATAAAGTTGTTTTTTTCTCATGAGAGGATTTTAATTTACTTCCTGTTAACACAAATCATCGTGATATCATTTCCCTCCAACCATTTTAATCTAAATCAGCTTTAATTCACTATGTTTGGTCAACCCTAAAGCACAGCGTTTTTTACCCTGAACATCTTTAGGAGTTATTTTCTGTCTGTTAACATGAAGCAGGTCTGCTACACCTTCATGTCCCCACAATATTAGTAAAACAAGTTCAGACAGACACACACGGGCTCTCTCAGTAAACTGAGAGTGACCTGGCTCGACCCAAACAGACAGGAGTGAAATATCGGGGTGATCAAGGGTCAGTGTGGAAGGGCATGTGGAGGTTAAACAGCAATCAGGTAAATACGACATTTATTCAGCTACAATTCAGCGTAGGATTTGATTTATTTGCTCTAGATCAGGTTGTGTGGAGCACTTGTGAGTCAGTGTATTACCTGCATTAGAACAGCCATGAACGAGAACAATTCTGGGATAAATTCTCATGACAGCGTTCAGCTAACAGCTAAGAGTCAAGCTAACGTCATTTATGTGGCACTGAGCTGCAGGTCAGTGCGATCTGAATGTTTGGAAACTATCAAAATAATCTTTAGATGCAAAAGTGTCAGCAGTGTAAAGGTTATTAAAAAGCCTTTGCATGAACTGCTGACTCTTTTAGATTGGAATTAACTTTAAAAGTTATTGGTTGCTATTGAAACCCATTTGAAAAGACTTTTGTCCCTTATATTTTTAAAATTGGTTGCAAAATCAATGTTGGTCTTTTTTTGCTACTTAGACTGTAGCCCTTTTTATATGACGCATCATGCCGGCAAATCATCGTAATATTACCGCAACGGTGTGTCTTACGAACGCGCCATGGCGGCATCACGTTGCGGGAATTTTGCGGCATTCGTGCCGCCACGCTTGATAGTAATATTGCGGGAATATTGCGGCTTTGCCGGTCTTATAAACGCACATCAAGCCTTGGCGCAACAGAAGGAAGTGTCATGACCACGTGATGAATTAATGCCGAGCTCCGGCCGGGCAATATATTGAAAATGAAAGTAAACACGGGCATAAGTTTCGTTTTGTAAACAATCAGCAGAGATGGCAAATGGAGCGATGCAGCTCGCTGGGAGCTTTTCTCCGTTAGATCTGCAGCTCAGATCATCTGACAGCTCACAGGGACGGTGGAGGACGGACACCTGTAGCTGCTTGTGAAAAAAATACTTACGAGCGCGGCTTTGATCGCAATAAAAAGCAAGTTATGTCCAAGATAAACGGAAGTCCGTGACAGCACAGAGACCGCCCCCATACCTCCTTTATGCCGCCATCACATAATCTTTTATTAAAAAGGACACGACTGCGCCACATTACCGCCACGGTCTGAGCTCTTATAAACGACCTTAGGCTCCCTGATGCTGCATCAGCGTTGCGGCAAATTGGAGGCATTGTTTTATAAAAGAGGCTAGAAGGTATTACTGGACAAAAGGCCTTAATGCAGAAATCACCCTATAAATAAAAACACCTCAGATTATTTTTCCTGGGTGTTGACTCCTGTCAATCTACAAAACTCACACATTGCATGTTCAGATTTTTCACATTTAGATTTATTTAGTTATTTGATAACACAACTGTTTTTTTTATGCAGGGAAGCAGGCAGGACTCTCATCTTCTGCATCTGACGAAGAAGGCAGAGACCTTTTTCCTGGTTATATACAGTCTATTGACCAGCTGTTTGTTTCTCCAAACTGAGATGTTCAGAGATCTATCTACAGCAGGTAAGATAATGTCTGATTTAACTCAAAAACTAAACTTTTCATTTAAATCAACAAAACTCAAAACAAAAATAGAAACAATAGTATCTGTTCCTGTCTCATTCATTATGCTTAAATCATTAGTATTTTTATTTTATTGTTGCTTTTTTGCTTATTTAACATTCTGTGTTGTAAGATTAGTACGCTGACTCACACTAAATGATTGTTATAAATGAAGCTCAACTTCCTTATCTCTCAAAAAGCACCATATTCTTTCCTGAATAGCATTCCTGCAACCCCTGTTCAAACTTCAGCGGTGTCACTCAGAGATGATAACGCACGCTCCAGAGCGTAATTAACCCCATCTCACCTCAAATAAGTTAGACAACAGGTGCCTTTAGAGCGGAGGTTCATAATGACTGCAGCTGCAAAGAGTCCTCATTTAGAAGATAGTGTTGTCAAAGGCTAACTAACCCAAGGAGAAATGGCTGCTCTGACACCTTTAAACATGTCAGTCTGCTGGCATTTAGCCTGAAAATGAGGGCGGTAACAAACACAACCTGATTGCATCAAATAGTTTCTGAACAATTTTTTCTAACTTTTGTTCTTTATTGAGATTAATTAAAGATTTTGATTTAAAAATGATTTATTTTCCTCTCTGTAGGTCCCTGTGTGGTGGAATTCACTTTTTTAGCAGGAAGCATGCATTTCGCCCCATGAACTCGCCTCCAAAGGTCACAGACGTTGACACAGAGAGACACTCCTTTCCTTTCTGTCAGAAAGCCTTGAGCACTCATGGCACAGACGCTCCAAATATAGAGACACAGCCCTAAGTACATAAAGCCTTTTATACCATACGGCGAACAAACGTCTCATCCTGTTCAGACAACAACCCACTAATCTCTGCAAGCTGAAGGTAACTGTTAAGTTACTGTGGTAACGCTTTATGTTGTGGTGATTCAAAGTAGAGGCTGCATAAAGATTTAGGGAGCGAAATTAGTGTTTATGTTGCAGGCCAGTTCAATAGATGTGGCTGCAGAGCTTTGTTGGCTTTGAGGACAAAAAACGAGGAAACCATATGGAAATTAAAGGTTTGTGTATTCTTACACAATGCAGCGTAATTTAGGATCGCTCTTCAAATCATCTCTAAGCTTCTGCAGGAATTTCAATCATAAAAAACTCAGGAACAAATTCAAACTTTTGTTTCTATAAAATTTTATTCGGTATGTGAGGGCTTTAAAAAAAGCATTTTTATCCACATTTGCAGTACCAAATATGTGGTGCCAGTGGTAAAATGATATGTTAAAAATAGCAACATAATTTGATCACATTTGTGATCTAGTCTGATTAAATAACATTATATCTAAACGCCAAGTTTAAACTGAAAATTTAGCTAACATCTAAATCTAGACAGTCAGAAAAAGGAAGTTTCCCTCCAAAATAAAAGTGGGAAAACAAATCTCCTATCTAAGATCTTCAAATCCCTCTGATTGTGAGATTATGTGACTGCCCAGACAGGAACATTGATAAATGATGAGGGACAACGACACCTTAGATAGATGAATCTGCAACATGCTTGAAAATAGATGAGTAAAGAAAATAGCTTCTGAATACTGGGTGTGTGTTGTTTCAGCAATAGTGAAAGTAGTTTTAGTCCTCTAATCTGGTTTTAGTGACTGGAGAACATAGAACACTAATAGTGATTATGGAGGTTTTTGAATTAGAGGATTATTGTTAATAAACAACTTTGAATGCTGAAATAAGCTCTGATGTTTTATTTTTTACCAAAACATGAAGGAATGTTTTCAGCTGGTTTGTGATCTGTCTAAGATTATACATTTAGTAATAATTTTCTATACGATTTCCATTGTTTGCATTGAATAATAATATAAAAAAAATTGTGATTAGTTTGTTTTATTGGGTTTTTGATTATTACTCTTGGAACCAATTCTCTATAATGCAAATTTTCCAAAGACTAAAGGTTTTAATCCTGAGTCAAAATTATCTGAAAACATTTAGCATTTTCTCATCCTGAGTACAGATTTACCCCGGCTTTCCACAGGACATGAAAGTGGCGCGAAACGTAGTACGTAGCAATTAGCTGCTGTTATAGTGGACAGGGTCCTTTCCACCGGCAGCTATGCGTAACGTTCTGGACGTGTCCCAGAAGTGAAGGGATGCTAACGTTATCATCATGCAGTACATCATTACTTGTGAACCCCCCGTAGCCGACGTAAACGGAACAGAAAATAAACCACAGACCTTTTTGGATACATGCAGCCATCTTTCGCCTTGGTTGTTATTGTGTGGACTTCTGAAATCACGCGTGGTGTTGCAAATCAGCTGTGTGGAACGCTTTCACTCCCGTTTTGTGTCAGAATCGCTCCTGGTTGGGAATGAGTTCGTGGGTAAAATGCCACGATTACGTTTCGCCACGCTTTCTTGTCTGGTGAAAAGCCGGGGTAATGGGCTCGACACATGAGAGGCAACATCGCCTCTCCTCCATTCATTTTCAATGAGACAAAGCAACAAAGTGATAATCGCAGGTCTCCTTCCTGCTAAGTGAAACGCACTAAAAACGTGCATGTAAAATTTTGCGCTCGTGCATGTGTCGTGCACAGGCGAGCCAGCGACTGTGTGAAAGTTGAAAAATCAACTTGTCGCTCGGACAAGGACCAATCAGCGGAGGTTTCATTGACTGACCAATGAGCGGACAGGATGCTTCTCAGTACATCTCCGGGTAAACATGGAGGAAAAGTTAATACTTACCATGTCTGATGTCCCAGAGCTTTACAAGACTTCCCTTAACTCTAGCAAAACCTCGTGAGACTTCATATCTACCGCTTTTTCCACTCTGAACTGCTTTAATAACCCAAAATTCCCTCCAATCTGACGGCCAATCAAAACAACGGAAGACTCGCTATTTGCCCTGGAACAAAGCGTGTCGCTGGCTTTTGCCACTGGCCGCTGCCGCATGTCGCCTCCCATGTCAGGTTATCAAAGCCATAGCAATGAGTTTCGCTGATCGCGGTCATTTGCCGCCTCCCGTTTGTCAAGCCTATCAAGTCTTGATCTTTAATAAGATGATTTTTGCAGGGTTTGTTATTTGCATGGATATTTTTCTGCATTTCACCCCCCACTCCCTTGCCAATGCACTTAAAATTGATCAGGTTTATAACTTTATTTATAAAGTAGAGCGGCTCAGGTCCACTTTTCATCTGTGAATGAATTATAGATGTATGTCGTGACTGAGTTTATGTTTTGATTCAGAATTTTTTCTGTGCATCAGATTTTAGACCAAACCTGTGACCTTAACTCTCCTCTGTAATTCACAGACCCTGAAGTTGATGTGCAAGTTTCTCTTTTTTTTTTTTTGCACGAACCCTCCTGAAAATGAGCACTTCTTTAGATGAGTGTTTTTTGGTGTCTTCGCGTTAATCCCAGCAGCTACCTGCTGTCGCTCTGCAGAGGAGCCGGGAGCATTGGGTTTCACCGGCGGGTCTTTTGACCCAGCTCACTGGGGATGACAGGAGATTCTGAGCGCTGCACAGGCACTTATGAAGGACGCACATTGTTGTTAGCCCTGGGGAGAAAACTGAGCAGTCTGGCAACAGAGGCGGAATTTCCTACTGCGATGTTATCTCACACAAGACATTTAGCTTCAGCCAAACGACGGAGAGGGAGAGAAAAAGGCAAAAGAGAAGGATGGAGAGGAGAGATGAACAGATGGGATGAGAGAAGAAGAATAAACCTTACAGGAAAGAAGAGGAAGAGGCTGTTTGCACTTCCCTGCGTTTGTTTTATGCTCCATTTGAACATCAAGCCCCTGCTGGTACCTGCCTCTACATCATTTCCTCTGTGGGATGGCACCGAACGACCAAACTTATTTGCATCTGAAAGTGTTCTGCATTAACCGGGGGTGGGGGGTTGAGTCAGAGTTACCAGATGAAAAAGAACGACTGTGAGCTGAAATCCTGCACGTTAGATGGATAATTTTGTTACATAATGAACACAAATGGTAAGATCTGATGTTACAGAAGTGATGAGAAATCAAAAAGGACTGAGTGCAACTCATCACTTCTTACATAAATACCTCCTTAGTGTTGGACCTTCAAAACTGGAGCTGATTGTTTACAGAGCCTGGGTCTAAAGGTGCTCAGACGCTGTTTACCTGTCAGGTGCGCGTTTAATTGTTGGGTTTGGGTTTTTAAACACCAGCTGCTTCCTGATTGGTTCCCCTGCAGAGCAGCCCTGCAGCATTAGACTGTGTGTGTTATGGCATCACTAAAATCACTGTATGCTGTAACTGTAGTTTACTGAAGGTTCTCAGTCATCCAGGTCATGGTAGTCCAAAGGGTTTAAAGGAAGGCTGTAACTAACATTTCTGATGGTTTTACCAAAGTCTCAAAGGTCAACTTCACTGAAAAACCATTTTAATGATTATTTTTTATTCTAATGGGTCACTCTGAGTTTTTCATGCAGGCTGAACATGAAAATAGTCTCCTCCACCTATCTCCTGCATTAGCTTCTGATAGAAAACAGAAGGTGAAACTCTAGGATTAGAAAAGTCTGACAGATCTACGTCACACTGTCACTGAACATTCATGGACTCACCCATCTTGACTCACGACGGGGAAGGCTGTTGTTGGTTTAGTGTCCAGGAAACAGCAGAGTACATCTCGGCTAGTAGAAGCTAACCGTTAGCATTAGCAACTCCTCCACACGGCAGAACTCCTCCAGGCTTGTGTTATTTGTGGAGGTAAAACATCAACGTTGCAGAGCAAACAGAGTCAGTGGTAGAGTCGTGTTGCTGTTAGCCAATCAGAGGAGAGATGTCCAAATATCAGGAAATAAAACTCCAGATCCTGCCGTGTTCTGCCGCTCCATCATCAAACAGGTGCACCGGAGCTTTTTTTCCCCAGATTATGACTTACATGCATTCATTCCTATAGAGGCCACTGCAAATGTAATAAAAATATGAGTAAATTTGACCTTTGAGGTGATCGTGACTGTTGGCATTAAATTTAAAATGGGAGTTTCCAGTAAATCTTGAGATACTTGTGAGGGTTTTCAGATCCATAGCACGAGTTGCAGAGCTTTGCTTTCATGTTGCAGACAATGTCAAGAGCTAAAATGTGGGTTAAAAAGAGACTTTTGTGAATAAACTACAGCAAGATAAACATTTCACAACATTTGCAGGATCATTGTGCAGATTTCTTAACTTGTTTGCATTGTTGAATAAATGTGAATACCACCAGAAAATTTGCATATTTTTTTGCTTCTTATAAACAATCACAATAGTGTATTTCTTTTCAAGATGTTAGAAATGAGAAGTGCAAACAAACTGAAACACAATTGAGATATTTTGAGACTAAACTGCAACAAACAAAAGATGCATGACCTCAGTTTTGTGCAAATATGTGCCATGTGACCCAGCCCTGCTTCAGACATCAATTCAGTGTTATAACTGAAAGTTTGCTAATTGTTTCACAGTTTGGTGTCTCTATAGTTCAGTTCATGAACTTGTTTTGCTCCTCAAGGTTACCGTGCCTTAGACAGACATGCATTCAGATAGCAGCAACAGGTGGGCAATAAAGAACCAAAAAGGTGCTAAAATGAGATGAAGGATTATGAAGATAAAGCAAGAAACAACCTTTGATCCAACAATTAGAAGGAAATGGTGCAATACGCTTTTAAGACCTTTGTACTGAAAGATTTCACGCCTCGTGGATGAACAAACAACTTCAAATAAAACCATAAAACACTTCTGATTAGTATTTGCTTTACTAGAGTAAATAAAGTTACCACAATCTCAAATCAATACTTTCTTTGAGTTTCATGCCTTTAAATTTTAATAGGGTTGAAAATTAAAACATGCATCTGCAAAGAGTTTAAAATACAACAAACCCACATTTATGAGATGATTTAACAAAGAAAGTATGAAAGCAAACAAGTCAGCCACAAATATGTCTGTTTTTCATCAGATGTTGAGAAAGACCCAAGAGGTTTATCAGAGATTACTAATGTTAAATGTATTTGTTAAAAGACTGAACACAGCAGCAATAAAAATTCCTCAGGATTCAGACATTACCTCCTGAATCTGTCTGATTGGGCGGCGAGGAGAGAAAAGTGACAGTCTGGTGTGATAAATTAGTTTTAATGCTGGTGAAGCAGGTAAATGTTTGACACCTTTAGTGCTCTGAAGCTAATCACTGACCTGCAGGGGAGCATTTACAGATTTTAAATGTGTTGTAATGATTACCGAAGAGCTGGAACTCCTAAACCAATTCTCGACATCGAACGACACAAAAGGGGACTCGGTTCAAACGCCTGTGGAAGATTGAGAATTTTTTATTTATTTCCCATCTAAAAATCAAAGTTTTGGTTGTACGTGAGGACATAGATCAACATGAACCTTTTTTTTTGTTTAAAACATCTCCTTTAATTTTAAAAAACCTGAAAGATTAAGGTGTTATAATTTAAATCAAAACAAAACATGAACACCTTCCAGCCAATCAAATCATTGCACACTTGTTTATCAGAGTCTTTGTTAATGTTTTAACACAATAACTTCAGAAGTAGCTAGTCAGCAAGTATCACACACACACACACACACACACACACACACACACACACACACACACACACACACACACACACACACACACACACACACACACACACACACACACACACACACACACACACACACACACACACACACACACACACACACACAGATAAAATCCTCACCCTTTATGACTTTTCCTGTTTTGAACATTTCAGAAAATATATTTTTCTCTACAGACAGTTTAGTAAAATATACTAAATCTGAGCTCACATTTGACAGTTAATGTGCAATTTTGTGGAGTAAATGTGACCTTTATGAACAGGACAGTGATTTAAGTGCTGTGATTTATTTGACCTGAGGAAAGTAATGAGGACTGTTGCTACAACTGTCCTGTTTCTGGCATCAAAAAATGCTTCAGTACGATTAATAAAGCATGAAACCTTCCTTCGTAAGGGACCGTCAGGTGGGTTAGCAGCTTCTCTGGTGTTCTACAGTTGTGTCTCCTCTTCGTTTAGATTTGTGAGTCCAATTGCAAATTGCAAATTAAAATGAATATAAATTATAAACAACTGGAGACATGAATAAGTCATTTTGTGTCTAAATTGAAACAAGAAAATCTGTTGTAATTCTGTCTTTAATGAGTCACATAGCTGCAGCCCAGTGATAAACCAGGTTATTGTAGAGCACTTATACTTTTGCTGATGAATGTCCACATTTTACTTAACAATACATTTATGAACACACTATGTGCTTAATTTCTTCTTTAAAGTTCAGAGATGTCTGTCCCACAATCTTTGTTTTGGTTGAAAATGAAGCAAGATGGAAATGTGTTTTTTGTGACTAATTAGAATCCAGAAAGCATAATTGTGGTGGGAACAGAAACAGAATAAGCATTAAGGTGAGAAACATCCTAACACAGACATGTTGACTTCTACTATGAAGATGATATGAAAACTGGTTGTTGGTCAAGACTTTAACAAAGAAGAGACGCTCCTAAACCCTCCCAACTGTCAGATACATTTAACAACAAACAGGATGTTTTCTGCTTTTTTCCCTGTTGTGATGCAGTTTTCTCCTCAGGCTGCCCTTACTGATCCAGTTCTTTTAGCTTAATGCTGGCTGACGTGAATGGACACTTGTTGCCATGTGTCTGAGTGAAGAGGCCCGGTCCTGCTCGACTTAGCTGTGTGACACGCGATAGGGTCCAAATCCAAAGTGGAATGGCTGCAGGCTTCAACCTGCGCTTAAGAGGGTCACCGCCGAACAAAGGGGGTTCAGTCACTTGCTGAGCGGCTGCACACACTGAAAAAGACGTGAGGTCAGTGCGTGTGTGTGCGTGTGTGGCAGCGAGAATGTCAGAGCTTCCACTCAACAACATTTTAAGAGAAATGTGCCTCTTTACCTAAAATGCTCTCGTCTCCATTCTCCTCACATCTTAGATCATCAAACTGAAGACTTTGGAGAAATAAGAGAAAAAAGAGGAATTCAGGAAATGTGTATTTAGTGAAATGACCCGTCTTCCCCTCTGAAGTGCCATCACACTCGACAAAAAGTTATAAAAGTTTCACTTTCTGATCAGATTAGCTGCTGAGCTGAACTTTTTCAGTTTGCACAGATGATGTTACAGCAGGAAAAACAAGAGAGGCGGTTCATGCAAAGGCTGCTGATTTGATATCCACGGGTTTTCCTTTTTTTCCTGTAATTTAAAGATTTAAAAATAAGTAAAATAGTAAAAGCATGTGAAAGGTTTAGCAGATGGAAAGGCTAACATGTAGCACAGCAAAGACAGATTATCAATTTTAAAAATTATAAATTTTTCAACCTAAATCTCAGTTTTTCCATAAAATATTCAAACAAATCTTTATTATTCTCACATTTCAAGGCTCAAATAGCTTTCTGTGTTTAGAAACCAGCAATCTTCTTGTTCTTATTAATCACTCACAGCTATAAACATGTTGAATTTTAGCTCAATATCTGTTAAATTTACAGTTATAACCATTTTTTGCCCTTGTCAAGTGTGCTTTCCAATTTATTCTATTTTAATTAAAATATTTAAAACTGAACCTGTGTGTGTCTTTCTTTGGTATTTTTTATTTTTTTATTGCATGCTCGTGTATGTGTGTGCATGCTTGTGTGTGTGTGCATGCGTGTGTGTGTGCATGCTTGTGTGTGTGCATGCTTGTGTGTATGCGGGCGTGTGTGCGTGTCCATGTGTGTGCATGCTTGTGTGTATGTGGGCATGTGTGTGCGTGTGTGTGCGTCCATGTGTGTGCGTGTGTGCATGCTTGTGTGTGTGTGAGTGCGCGTGTGTGAGTGCGCATGTGTGCATGCTTGTGTGTGTGTGCATGCTTGTGTGTGTGCATGCTCGTGTGTGTGTGCATGCTTGTGTGTGTGTGTGCATGCTCATATGTGTGCGTGCGTGTTTGTGTGTGAATTGTGAATGCATGCTTGTGTGTGTGCATGCTCGTGTGTGTGTGCATGCTTGTGTGTGTGTGTGCATGCTCATATGTGTGCGTGCGTGTTTGTGTGTGAATCGTGAATGAATGCTTGTGTGTGTGCATGTTTGTGTGTGTATGCTCGTAAGTGTGAATGCATGCTTGTGTTAGCGCGTGCGTGTACATGCTCGTGTGTGTGTGTGAGTGCGTGTTTGTGCATGCTCGTGTGTGTGTGTGTGCGTGCATGGTGTGTGTGAGTGTGTGTCAGCAGGCCAAACACAGTGATAGTGCTGTCTGCTGTTTAGCCAGGAGTGTGACTGAGATTTTCGTAGATTAAATTCTTGCCTAAAGCGAACAATTGTCTGGTGATTTTTTTCCCTGTTCAGCCTGAGAAACTTTTGCAGCACTTTCTGTGAACGAGTGCATCTTTGAGAAAAACAACTCAGACAGCTTTAAAAACATTTTATTCAGGATTCTTGTGCCGTGCAACACCTGCTGTCCCTCCTGCAGCGTGGGTATTATCCTGCCCTGGAAATTCATCCAAGATTTCAGCTTTTCTCATGAGAACTGATTGACATCAAGTATTTTCTTTTGCCAGTGATATTGGTGGTCTCAGATATGTGCCTTTGTGTCAGGATCATATAATGCATACAATAAACTCCATGAAAACACTTTAAATTCCCAGACGAGAAGCCTTGCAACAATATCTGTATTATTCTAACAGAATAAATCCTCCCATACAGTCAAGGGCTGTCTGCAAATTGTGGCTTTCTCACCTTTTCTCACCGCTCCTCCTCCAGCCAAACTCGTGCAGCCCCACAGCTTTTTTGGCAGAAAAGCTCCTTAAAATGAGAAATATTTCACCCCTTGAGCCAAACCTGCAGCACACAAAGAGCTGCAGCTTTTCACTCCTCCTGGCACACATCATTCAATGTCAGCCCATTTCCCACGCCAAACAGGCTTAGGAAGCTAAAAAAGAGAAAAGAAGAACGTCCTCAAGTTTTTCCATTTGGTTTTGTTCTCTTTTCCTTTTCTGTTTTTTCACCTCCACGTCTATTTGTCCCTCTTTTTCTTTTCTCCCTCCTCCACCTCCTCATCTCTCCTCCTCTGCAAGTCTAACATGTCATTCTTCATCTTTTGTACCTACAGGCCTTTTTCTCTATTGAACTCCCCGCCCTCTCCACTCCTTTGGCTCTCCTTCTCCCTCTCAGGGGCCTAATTATTAGCCGGCATTAAATAAAAACATTTATATTTCTCCAAAAAAGGCCACTCTCTGTGCTTTTTCAGCACAATGAGGGCTTGTGATTCTCCCGTCCCTCCTGCTCCCTCTTTCTCTGCTGAGTGGCCATTCAGCAGGGTCTCTGTCTGCCTTTGTGATTGGCTCGCTCTAGGACTCCTAGGGGGCAGTAATTGTGTCTCATTAAGTCTTACAGTAGTCGTGAGGGGAGTGTAGTGGAGTGACCAGTGTGGGGGAGTTTGCTGCACAAGGCCTCGCAATTAGAAATCCCAGAGAGCTTGAATGGGTACCCTAATCAAACCACAATGGGTGAGGCTCCCTGCCTATTAAAGCAAAAAGGAAGTGTTGCCATTGTCCAAACACACACACACACACACACACACACGCATGCATGCAGAGACACACACACAGAGACGCACCAGGAATGCATGCAGCACAGTGGGGATGGATGTAGCTGCGTGGTGGCGTCATTCCACAGGCCAATTTGGAAAGATTGGGGGACTTAAGAGAGCTTTTCATTGCTTCAGTTATGGCAGGCACACACACACACACACACACACACACACACACACACACACACACACACACACTGGTAGAGGCACACTTTTCCACCCATATAAAGGCTAAAAGGAGCCTCATTATTGATGTTCAGGAGTTTGCTTCCTGTTTGCTCATTTGTCATCCTGTGATGCCTCCCGCTGCACGCTGGAAATTTTCAGTTTTGTGTAAAAAAACAACATTTCAGCGTCTTTGTGAAGCAGCAGTAGGGTAATATAATCAACATGCCGTGTCTGCGTTGGATACATAAATAACCCGTGCACATCGTCTCAGAAAATTCTTAAATTTTAGTGTTTGTGGGAAAAAAAACAGCCAAATAATGATATTCCACCACCATCTGTCTGTAAAAGGGAAACGCAATGGTAAGTGTAAACTCTGCAAAGCCGTCGCTTCCTTTTTTATCTCATAATGGGAGCAGAAAGTGGGTCTCTTTTCCTCCGTTTGTCTGTGTAGCATTCCCAGGAGAAACAGTTGCTACCCCTCCTTATCTTTGTTACCGCCGAGTGCTGCAGTGGATTATGAAGTGGATTATGCAAATGTCCCGCAATATATTCATATTAACAAAGGTTGAGGTTCATGTGCCTGTGCCCGGAATTTATGAATACACTAAAAAGTGGAATATGTTATCATTTAATAGGGATGTAGCCAGTTCACAATATTATGTTTTACCTCATTTGTTAATTTGTTGTATCCATAAAATTGAGAAATGAAATTTTGTTTATTATTTATTTATTCATTTTTTGCAACTTATTTCCTTATGGGGTCATAGCTAATTTATGGGTCCATTGGTATTAATTCATTCATTAATCTTCTGAAAGGGATGCAAGGTGACTATCTCCATCAGTCACTGGGTGAGAGGCGGGAGACACGTCTCCAGTCCGTCACATGGTGACTATGACTCACTGTAGGGTTTTAGAGATTTGGATTGACTCAGACATAAGAAGCAAGCAGCTCATCAACAGTTAAAGAAATGAAGGTCATTCAATAAAAACATTTTTTTTTTACAATAAACCAATCAGGTTTACAGCTAAAAAAACCCTAACCCTAGCCCTAACCCTAACCCTAGCCCTAAGCATGTAAGCCTGAACTCTTTTGTGTCACTGAAAAACAAACCAAAATAAATAAATGAAAAAGTGTTTTGATGAACAGATTGTTTAACTTTAATTCATATACATGAATATATAGTCTGGCCTCGACCCACGTGCAATTAGACAACAAACAACGTGACATGCTCACCGCTACGGATGTCATTCAGTGGGGCAGGTCGCCATACTCTTACATCCTTTTTCTTAACAAAGGACTTAAGCGCCTCTATCTGCTCTTGACTCAAAGAAAAGCCCAAATCTAAATAGTCCAAAGTTGATGCCAAAGCTGTTTCAAACAAGTCGCCGCGAACTTTGTTGCTCTGCTCCATCGCATCATCCCGCCCACCAGACAGATAGAACGCTGTGATTGGCAAGCCACAAGACTGGTCTGGCCTGCAGAGTAAAATCTTTTTGCTTTGGCTAGTGTCTGTCTAGATTTCTAGGCTAGAATTTCACATGACTTTTCATGCACAACCTGGACAGTTTGAACTCATGTGCTTTACATTTTAAAAGTTTTTTTTTTATTTATGTTACATTTGCAGTATTTGCACCTTTTTTGTATCATACAGATTCCTGCACAAACACACACCTGCTTGTAGAAGCTGCTTATCCACTTTTACCAAGTGCTGCTTGTGTATGTTGCAGAATTCCCCAAAAGGGAATTTACCATGAAAGATAAATATTATGATAATTGTCTCTTTTCACTTATGGACTTTCTGCTCCTCTTTCTATGAACAAACTAATCTTTCAAAGAGCAAGATTTTGGAGAATCAAAACTGTGAGTGTGTTTGGGTTTTTATATAATAAAATATGAATTAAACAGAAATTATTATGTTAGTCTCAAGAAAATAATGATGGAACCTGTTTAATTTTCTGTTTAAATGTTCCCATATTTTAAGATTTTTAAAAAATAGTTTAGTAGTTTCCTACTTGAGTTCAGCAAATTCTTAAGGAATAAAATTTCTTGTA
Source organism: Aphyosemion australe (assembly GCA_006937985.1). Lineage (NCBI taxonomy): Eukaryota > Metazoa > Chordata > Actinopteri > Cyprinodontiformes > Nothobranchiidae > Aphyosemion > Aphyosemion australe. Next base: position 202,993 of record SSNS01000551.1, on the reverse strand, counting down.
CCAGGCGGTTGACCTGCCAGTTAAAGGGTTAAGCAGATACTGACATATCTATAGTAATATTATGGGCTCGACACACAGGAGGCGACAGATGACCACGATCAGCAAAACTCATCGCTATCGCTTTGATAGCCTGACACACAGGAGGCGACATGCGGCAGCGGCCAGCAGCAAAAGACAGCGACTGCTCCAGGGCGAATAGCGAGTTTTCCATTGTTTTGATTGGCCGTCAGATTGGAGGGAACTTTGGGTTATTAAAGCAGTTCAGAGTTGAAAAAGCGGTAGATATGAAGTCTCACAAGGTTTTGCTAGAGTTAAGTGAAGTCTTACTTCTTACTTTACTATATAAACCTACTATATATATTAACTTTCCCCCATGTTTGCCCAGAGATGGACTGAGAAGCATCCTGTCCACTCATTGGTCAGTCAATGAAACCTCCACTGACTGGTCCTTGTCTGAGCGACAGCGATGAAAAGTTGAAAATTTTCAACTTTCTGGGATCGCACTGTGCACACATGCACGAGCACAAAATTTCACATGTACATTTTTTTTGCATGTTGCTTAGCAGGAGGGAGACCCGCGATTATCGCTTTGTCACGCACGTCTCATTGAAAATGAATGGAGAGGCCTCCCGTGTCGAGCCCATTAGGCTTTATGACAACATTCACTAAAAAAATGACTAAAATGAAAACAGCAACTGCATGTTGATTTTAGGTGGTGAATTTTACTGATTGAACATTCTGACAAATGCTGGAAGTTAGAACGTTTTACTCTTCAGTTTTTTATTTTACATATCCAAATGTGAAATGTAGGGTTTACATCTTCTTCTTTGACAGAAAACATGCTAATTTACACTCCATGAAGGCCGTTTTAAGCCTTCTATGCTAATTTTATGTCCTCTATTTTTAGGATTAAGATAAATGTGAAGCTTTTTTATTTTCTACCTGAAAAACACTGACTAGGCTCAGCAGTCAAGGATGTTTGGCTGCTTCAGAGCAACACTGACCTCCCAAAGCCCACGAGGTTTCATGATCTCAGATTATGTGTCAGTTTTTTTTTAATGCGAGTCTAAGCCCAGCGTCTGACCAGCTGAACCAGTATGGCTGTGTATTGGAGGAAACATAATGAGTTCCATCCAAACAAAAGGGAGGGCAGCTTTTGGGAGGCAGCAGGGACGAGGACCCAGAGGCTAATTGGAACTGTCAGCATTTTAAACACAATTAATCACAGTTTCTTCTCACTCCATTTACTGACCTAATTGTAGGTGATAATTATTGTTTGGGGCCTAATTTAAACAAATAATTAACAGATGTATGTTGACAAATAGGCTGACTTGATTCTTTGCTAAATCCATCAGCATTGTGTTGCAAATTGAGCTGAATGTCAGCAGAGACTGTGGCGTGATTTTCTCTCCGTGCCGTTCCTGACTCTAAACAATCTTAAGCTGCAGAACAAACAGCCTGAACTTCAGGAGGTGATCCTGGTCTGACTCGGACGAAGAGTTCAATCATTAGCAAAGGCTAAGTGAGGTTAAAATAGATGAGCGATTCGTTCATTCTTTAGCCAAATGTTTAATAGTTGGCCTGAACAGAAACAGCCTAAGAACAAAAACGCTATCTTTACTGCTCTTTCATTTTCAGGCTAGGTTTTTTTTAACCTGGTTATTTAGTACATAAACCATGCCTGCATGTCCCTGCAGTTTTAACTCATGTGATACTTTGAGCTAAAAGACACTTGAGGTGTAGTTTTGCAGTTTTTTTCTACTGTGTGAATCAGCACCGTCTTAATGAGTCACAAACAGAGTTAATCTAACATGTTGGACCAAGTGCCATGTTTGTGCCAGGCTGAAATCACTATAATGTCATTACTTGTGTTTGTAGGGTTTTCCCTCCATGCCTAACTTAGCAGGGCTTAGCAGAGAGTCAACATGTTCTCAGCCATTGTCTCCAGCCCAGGACCACCCGTCCCCCCTCGCCGTCCCACTGTCACTCAAACAATTCAATGCTGACTCCCCGCTAACCTCCCCACCTTCTCCCACCACCCACACTCTGGACACAGGGAGTGGTGACATGATGTTTTTTTAGTGGTGATTGTGGACTTTTAGTCAACAGCTGGGCCACGATTCAAGTCAGGACACGGTGGCTTTGCACGAGTAAAGTGGAAACGAGGGCAAAGGGCACGAATGAGCAACAAACCCAATTATATAAAGAAGGAAAAAACAATAATAATTTATTTTCTTAATTATTAGTTGAAACACTTAGTGGTAAATTGTTGGAAAACCTTTTTATTTACCTGTAAGGGAAATGCATTGTGAGCTGCAGAGCTGGGGATGTTTATGAAGCACTTCACAGTCTCATGGAGCCAAACAGCTGATTATGAGATTTACTATTGTTTGGTGTGGTTTATTAGCCTGGTAAGTCATTAAATATATTTAACTATTTTAAAAGAGCTCAGTTGTGGTGTGGAATCCACAGTTGTTTTTCAAACTGCACGCAGTTGGAGAGAGCTAACCCTAACCGATCGGAGAAACAAACAACATGACGTATTCATCAGTATGGAAATCTGTCCATGGGGCAGTCCGCTATTACATTACAGACGCAATTACATCATTTTTTTAAATAAGGGACTTAAGTAAATCTATCTACTCAAGTCTAAACTGTCCATGGTTGATGTCAAAGTACTTTCAAAAGAGTGCAGTTCCTAAAGCAATGCCATCTTTGTAGTTTTTTCCATCGCAGTTCTGGTGCTAAACAAAACTGTGAATTAACTTGAAGTCCTTCTTCAGCTCCTCTACTGCGCTCAGCAGGGACACAACTTCATACGACCAGGTGGACAGTCCATCTTTTATCTCCGTAATGCTTGACTTGACCACCTCCATGTCCTACCAGAACGCCACGGTAGTATTTTGCAGCTCGGCCCTCAGTGAACGCAACTCCAACTTGATAAAATGGAGGTCTTCCGCCATTATACCTCTCAGTTTGGTGTCAAACATCACTGAGAATTCCCTGATTAGATCATCCTTCAGGTTCACCAAATCTACTAATCAGGTATCAAATCTGGCATCAGCGGGTCGGACGATTTGGTATTGCATCAGCTGCCATCTTCCTCGGAGATTCGTCTATTTGTTGGGTCGTAACTCAAGCTCGCTTGCTCTTCTTGGCACTGGTCACCATGATAGTAATCTGTTCAGGAACCACAACAAACGTGAGTGTTACTCTAATTTCTGACTAGAAACCACTTTGGTCAAGAGCCCCCCAGCACCTGTGCTAAACACTTGCCGCCATCTTGGGAACTCCCCAGAACAGTTTTGAAGTTTTTTTTGTACAAAAACAAAAAGTCTCTCAGTCAGGTTGGAAATATTGATTGGACATTATTTAGGAACACAATTATGTTGCATTTCCTGCTGTTAAATGAAGAAAAAAAGGTTTTTTTCATCAAAACAAAGCAACGATGCTTTTATTTTGATAGTGGGTTAGCTCATTAGCATTTTGAGGGATCGTGAAGAGTCTGAAAGAAGAAAAAAACAAATACACAGCAAATTGTACTGGTTATACGCAATTATTTACAATAACAGACAACTTTATATTGATTTATTTGTATTTCTGATATAAAACACAACAGTTATAAGCTTTCTCCTCTGCCGTTCGGAGTATAACGGTTAGCGGCGCAATGCATTATGGGAAACTTTGCTGTCCCAAGTCCGCAGAAGGACACATCAGTGCATCCTTGATACAATGGGCGGAGCAAGAACATATCCGGGAACTTTGAGCGAACTTGCAATTATATGTACTTAGGATTGGAACAGTACTTGGGCCATCGTTGATGACGTTTCACAAGGATGGGAGTACACAAGTACAGACAAGTACACATATTGAGAAACGGCCAAGGTTGCTTGCTAATTAATGCTTTCCTCACCTCTAACTTTTTTTTTTTTTTGCTTAGACCCCACTAAATATTAAACAAAACCAGAACATAAATAGTCATTAGAAATTACACCAGTGCTTCTCTTGGTTAAATTATGTTTACATTTTGGTGTTTGTGAAAACCTCCAAGGTTTATTGCCACCATAGTGAAGACCCAGTTTAATTTTCAAAGCATTCAATCTAAAATTATTGCAATGAGTAAACAAAAGCTCTGATCCAGAGAAGATTTGAATAAGACCATGAAATTCTTCCAAAGTAAAGCAGGTGGTTTGGGTGTTTGAGTAAGATGTCATTTGTACAACAACCTTTGGACAGGGTTGACTGCAAATTTTGCCAGCAAGGTTCACATACTGTATATATAAAATCATCTTGGAAATACAATCACATATTTTCGAGACACTGGAAACACAGTCAGATTCTTTTTCAGATAGTGATGATTCGTTGGAAAAGCAACATGGAAAATTAAGGTTTTGTCTCAATAAAACGGAGCTCAACATGATCTTATTGCATTGTTTTATTGCAAAACAACGTCTAGCTATCACAGCCATTCAGGACTGCATCTGTGGATTCAAATCAATCAATATGAAATCAGTATTCAGAAGAAGCAGCAGCAGATAGGGTTACTGGGAGCCTGTGCAAGGTAGCACAACATGGCCTTGAGGGCCCCAGGGGGCCTCATCGAAGTTTTTAGTGCTGGTCTGAGCCAATCACAAGTGAGTCTGCCTTTCCAGACTGATGTCTCTGTGCAGGCTCAGGCACGAGCTGGTGCAAATAGTGCCTCTGGCCATGCTGACCGGTAGTCAGGCTGGAGTCAATATGGCTCCAGGCAACAGCATCTGAGCTGCTCGAGAGGTAACCAAGCCTACATTTTGCATTACATGTGAGAAATTAAACCTGTGCTTTTTTTCCAGCAATTTCACAAAAAGTAGCACAAAATTTACCCCCAAACTTCATATTCTGTAAAAGAAAGAGCACAAGCATGTATTACAAACACCAGGCTGCCCATAATTATGGATGAGAGACACGTGCTTTAACAGAAAACAACTTTTACTTAGTTTATTAATCTTACCAAGGGAATCGTTTACTGACAGAGGTCTGACATGCATAGCTGAATCAGAGATGCACGTGTGTCAAATATTCTGACAAGGTTTAAAAGGTTTTGGGATGTTATTGTTTAAATCATTGGTGAGCAGCAAGCAGGAGGTCGTCAGGATCTGTGTCTCTGTGAGCCGAGTGTCAGATCAGTGTCTGAATGGCAGAAGCTGCTATTTTATTTCCATAGCAATAATAATAATGACTCACATGATTAATCAACATAGAAACATGTATGAAAAACTGAATGTTTAGTGGTTCCTGAGGTTTGTTTGATGGTTTAAGTATTTTTTGTGCATTTCTTCATTTAATTTTAAATATTCTCCTGGATTCACTTTAGGATTACTCTCTCTTTCCTCAGCTCAGTCAGCTCCTCACACCTGTTCGTCATCCTCCAATCTACCCAGCTGAGGCTCATCCACTAATCACTGCTTCCTGTATAAATACTACCCAGCTTCCTCAGTTTGGGCTTGGCTCTTGTGAAGACAGCACCATCCTGCTGCTCCATTAGGGTTTTTGAAAGCACAATTTTTTAAGTTTTTATTCTTTTGTGACCTGCCGACTTTTTCTTTTTGTTATTTCATCAAAAGAAAAAAAAATGGCTTGCACATATTAGCCATTGAGTTCTTTTAGAAGCCTCAACTGTGACAAAAACATTCAGTAGCTCAATGGATGCATTAAATGCATGTTCTGAATTGAGGAATCAATTTTGACTTAGATATTTAAAGTGCAGAAATACTGACTCAAGTAGAGATTTCTAGAATTAAAGATCAACTAAAACCTTAATCTGCAATGAGTTTTGACAGAGAAAGTTATTTTATATCCTGTGTGAATTTCAAAGCCTTGTTTACACTGAGTGCTGACTATAATCCATGTGGCTTTGGACGGACTGCTAGCACTGGCTGGTGTGTGTATGTGGAACGTCTCCACAACGTTGCTCACACAATAACGAGTCACACTTGTCTTCTTGAACCCTCATACAGCGTGAACCTATATCCCTGCATTAATAACAAAAGATAAAATGATGCAACACACATTTGTTTTTTTTTAAATAAACCAAATAAGCGCTGGCCTGAAGCACACTCACTGGCCTTAGAGTGCACTGACCGTTCTGGGATTCTCCAGAACTCAGCTCGTCGGTCTGCCTCTGCACCTGAGAGTTTGAACTACCTCTGACAGGGTGGAAGACTTGACTAACCCCAAGATCTCTGGCTTCTTGGTAGATTCAGTGATCAGATAAAGGAGATCCTCAAAGTTTGCCTTTCACTGCCTGAACGTATTCCCACTATAGGTCAGCTATTATCCCTCCATCATAGAGAGCTGGGGATGAGCCAGGTGTGTGAAAACTGAGTAGAAATAATAATCAGTGCAGTGACATTAAGGCATTGTGCTCCACAATGGATGCTCTGAAACGTCTTAAAGATCACACCAATGGCAAGATCTGGCTGTGGAGTTTTTATTTATTTATTTTTTACCCCCCCAAGAGGCCATGGAGATCTCCTGGTTCATGATTGGCTGATCAGCCAATTTAAGGTGCCTATAGCTATCCTACATGTATGTGCTGAATTGACCTGTGTTAAATCACCTGTCCTGGCAATGCTGGCATAGCTGTTAACTGTAGGATTTTTTGCAACTGGCTTTTCCAATGGGAGTTAGCATACTGGAAGGCTATTTGTTTTACATTATGTCAATATTTCCTGTTTAAAGCCCTTTCGAGTTAAATTAAATGTTACCCTAGATCTGGAATATCCCAGTCATCCTTGAGCAACATTAGGTGTGTTTCCATTGTTGGGACTTCAGGGTAAATTCTGGGAGGGGGAAATTGAGCAGGAGAACATGGCCTGGTCCTCTCAGCTGTTGTGTCTGCATACAAATTCAGCCTTTTCAGAACCTGGCACCCTGCTTCAGCAGTGAGTGATGTAACTGATCAGTGCCAAAATGCCTCCGCATTACCATTTTAAAAGGTGTTCTTCTGTCAAAGTACAGCATAATTCAATCCTTAAACTATTGGCCTCCTGAAAAGCAGGTGGAGGTGTTTGGATGCATCAGGGGGCAGACAGTTGTACCACCCCATAGTGTGCAGCATGATCATGACTTGTGGTGGTCTGCAATTTATCTCTCATATACTTCAGACTAAAATAACGGCCGAACCTCTCTACGGCAGACTAAAATAACGGCCGAACCTCTCTACGGCAGACTATTAAAATAACGGCCGAACGTCTCTACGGCAGACTATTAAAATAACGGCCGAACGTCTCTACGGCAGACTATGAAAATAACGGCCGAACGTCTCTACGGCAGACTATGAAAATAACGGCCGAACGTCTCTACGGCAGACTATGAAAATAACGGCCGAACGTCTCTACGGCAGACTATGAAAATAACGGCCGAACGTCTCTACGGCAGACTGACAATAACGGCTGAACTTCTGTCTGAAACTAAAGCAAAATTTGCTCATAACCATGAAAACAAAACAATGATGGTTGGCTCAAGACTTTTTCACATTCAAATATGAGTATGAAGAGTAAAAACGGAAGCTTTTATAAAAGTGAACAGAGTATGATGTCAGACAGGAAGTGGTAATCGTTATAAACCAGTGAATTCTGGAGTCGGACTGTAGCTACTCCTCACTCACATCCTGATGTTTGAGGTGGAATGCTAATGACGGTGAATCACACGTCTCCGGTCGATGCGCTGCAGGGAGCGAGGAGGTTCAGAGACCACCCACACTTCCTCCCTTGGAGTAATTATAATGTAGTGAGGTGAATTAAACCCTCATTGAACTATGGCTCCAGTCCCAGACAGACGGATGTCTCCGTTATTCATCTAAAATTTTAAACTAAACACAACTCTGAACTTCATCTACATGCTCACTCTATATAATTTTTTAAAGACTCATTAAATTCTGACTTTTGCAACTTTTTTCTTGCATGTCATATTCTCGCATGTTAATGTAGGCTGACAAACATTTTTCTACTGTAAAATTTTCTTAAATGTTGGTGTATAAATGAAAATCTCGACCGCTTTTCGTGGCTTTTCTGTCATGTCTCATTTCAGATTTATTTCTGTTACTATTATACCAAACATGGCATCAACACGATTGTGCAGCTTCCATTTGGCTGAATTTAAAATTTTAATCATTTGTTGGCTAACTAGCACTGGAGACCATTATAAATACTGCCTTGTGAATAACCTGAACCACAACATTTGTTTTAAAGGTGGTTCTGTAGCCTTTCATGTTCTTTGAATATTTTGTTCAGTTTGTCCTTCAGAGAGAATTGAGTTTCTTATAGTAGAACACATTTAAAACAAATATGCCAAGGTGAAAGAGCACAAACGTGTAGAGTTTAAAAATACAAAATATGAGTTTAAAGCAGTAATCGCTAGTGCTCATATTAAAATGTAGATTTAAAATTGGGCAAATTGATGTTTTCTAGTTGTACATGGGACAAAATAGTTTAGTTTTCTGGCTCAAGAGTTTATCTCCATCAGAAGGAAGAATGACTTCCTTAAGAGGAAGATCAGGATGTGTTGTGACTAGGGCTGGGCGATATGGACCAAAACTTATATCTCGATATATTTTAGATGAATTCCGATATACGATATATATCTCGATATTTTTCCTCCTGTAAAATATTTACAAGTTAACGCCCTTCAAGCTGTCTTGAGAAATTTTATACATAAATTAATCAGCAGATTAAATGCATAAAAATGTATTGATTCTTGTCCAACATGAACCTTAGTGCCATTCTCTATCAGTCTGAGCTTTAGAAACACTGGTACAGCTGTCTGTTAACACACAGGTTATATCTTTATGTGTTTTACATGGTTCATTTTTATACTGGATTTGTTACTGTTTTAATGTAAACTGGACCTTGAGTCTGTAATAATATCTTTCTATCTCAGTTAAAGCTAGAGATGGGTGTCTCAAATGTCCCACAGGCACTTTTATTTATTATATATTTATATCAAATCAAACTTTATTTATAAAGCACTTTTCCATATTTATAATTAATAGAATAGACTTTATTAATCCCACAGTGGGGAAATTCACTTGTTACAGCAGCCCATAAACTTAGAGAAAGAAGAAAGGTAATAAAGTACAGTTAAACACATAAGCAGTAAGCTATTATTGTAACAATCAATGTAATGTAACATCATTTAAATTGTAGAGGTGGCTCATATATCCTATCATTCACAATATTACCAGTAACTATTTCTTGTCCAGAGAAAAAAATCTATCATGTTAAGCTAAATTCATGATGTAATTGCATCAACTACTCAGAGGATTACAGTCACGTGGCTCAAGTTATTAAGGCAGGAATATCACATTATTGACTCATATCAGCAATCATATTGTAATGACTCGGACTCTGGTTGCTCTATTATGGGTATTTAGGGCTACTGCTGCCGTAACCCACGCCTTACAAACTCTTAACTTCTTTTGTGTGTTCATTCTGTGTGTTTCTTCATATTTCACTTGGTTCTTTTTTTAACAGAGAAAAGAGTTTTACAAACCATCTTTTCTGTGTTAGAAAAACAACCAAGTGAAATATGACCATTGGTTTTTCTTGTTTTAACACAGTATTATGATGTTTCATTTACCTTAAATCACTGACGGTTTCGGCGACTCACTGTCGCCATCTTCAGAGTCACGCCGACTTGACGGCGTCACTTCCGCTGTTTATTTGCAGGCAGTAGGGGGCGTTCTGTTATAATCTGTGTGCTGTCCCAGTCCATTTTTTGGTTTTCTCTTGCACATATTAATTCTTTAGGAAAAGTGTGCATGCATGTGCGCGTTTGTGGATAAATACAAAAGCAAATTGAGACTGGAGTCAGATTCCTCCTCCTACTTGCTCAAACTGACTTGATTATGATCTGATAGGAATCTATTGCATTATCACATGTGTATAGCTGTAGCATCCAGTCATAGTATTTACCCAGGATATCAGCAGATCCAATTTTCCCCAACACTCCCTCCAGCATTTGAAGTGCTGGGGAGACTTAATAATTTCATCCACTTCTCTTCTGCACACAAACAAAAGCACCGGGTTGGAGGCCATACCTGTGTTAATGGACAGGTGAAGCTGTTTATGAACAAAACTTGTAGCCAAGCCCTTAAGGAGCAGAATATTTTGATACAAAATTTGATGACAAATATTTGTCATTTCCTGTCCCCATGTTTTGGATCATGTAATTAAATACTGTAAAAGAGCAAGGCGCAGTGTTTACCTAATTAGTTTTTTGTACCTAGCCACCAAGATCCTCTGAGGCCTCTTCAATCTGGTTAAAAGTTGTGCTTTTATCTCCTTTTCTCCAAAAAGCACAGAGTTGGAAGGTCATACCTGTGTTAATGGACAGGTGGTTAAAAGTGGGTGATACCTTTTGACTTATCGGTCATAATAGAAAACATTGTTGCTCTCCTCATTGCTGGTTGCGTTTTTTTTATTTTTTACAAGAAACATTGTATAAAATTTTTATTTTCTGCTGCTGCTCCTCCTGGTGGTGCTGGTCCTCCCTCCTTCCTGGCCAAAGCCTTTCGATGTTCAATATGAGTTGCGAAGCACAAACATTAGAAATTAATGTTTGATCAAATGCTGTGAAAGAGCAAATCACACTCCTATCAGAGTCTTACTCCACCCACACTTCCTGCTAAATTTTGGCAGAGTGTTTGGGCGGTGCTGCAGCAGTGACTGATGGCACCCCCCTGCTGACGCACCTAACGGGAGGATGATTCAAATTCATGTGTACAGTCGTGGCCAAAGGTTTGAGTGACACAAATTTTAGTTTTCACAAAGTTTGCTGCCAAACTGCTTTAAGATCTCCTTTCAGTTTCTGTGATGTAATGAAATATAATTACAAGCACTTCATATGTTTCAAAGGCTTTTATCAACAATTACATGACATTTATGCAAAGAGTCAGTATTTGCAGTGTTGGCCCTTCTTTTTCAGGACCTCTGCAATTCAACTGGGTATATGCTCCCAATCAACCTCTGGGCCAAATCCTGACTGGCGCTTGCTGGACTTGACACCCTGAAGCCTTAACAAAAATTGAACCTCTCTCTTTGAAGTTCTTGATGATCCTATAAATTGTTAGCCTGGCAAGCCATCCTATATATGTGAATATATAGTCTGGCCACGACTCATTGACAGCCCTCAGTCGTGAGGCGGGATCTACGGTTGTCTTTCAAAATGTCAGCACGCAATTGGATAGCGCTAGGACCAATCAGAGTAATGAACAACGTGACGTAATCACAGCGACGGAAAAGCGGGAGGCAGCAATGGCGTCTAACATTTGCTAACATCAATGATTTCTGTCGTTTTTGTATAAAAACATGTGAATATCAGGTGTACTGGGACATTGCACTACTTTGATAAAAATAAGAAGCCGCTAAGTATATCAGACAGACTTACGCACGTTGGAGTCTAAATAATCCAATGTTGATGACAAAGCCGTTTCAAAAGAACGTGGCTCCGGCGTTGCTGCCATCTTGCTTGGGTTCGCGGCTGCAGCGCTGACGTTATCGGCTACTCCCGCTCTGTGATTGGCCCAAAATTATAGAGCGCTGTGATTGGCCCAACCAAAACTATAGCGAGCTGTGATTGGACAGCCACAGGCTGCGAGGATTCCAACGAAGCGTGCCTAGACCAAACTCTGCAAAGCAAGAATTGATCTAGTTCACTAGGCTAATTGTTTTAGGTGCAATCTTAGAAGCCACAATATCCTTGCCTGTGAAGTAGTGATGTGCGAGTCACGAACAAAACGTTCAATACTCGAATAATTTTACTGACTCATGAATCACGAGTCACAATCCCAACTGACTCATTTACTGACTTGTCCCCGTTACTGTTAACAAACTACTTTCATTAGTAGAAATATATCTAGCGTATCATTAAAATTGTGTAAATAAATAACAGCCAGTTTCTTAAAAGCATTTTCTTACCTGCTCTGGCCTGGAAGCTCAATAGTTCCCAGTAGCATGAACGAATCATTCAGTTCTTCCATAGCGAGCCTCACTCAGAGGGCAAACGAATCACTCACCCCCTCCCTCACGGGTTTCAGCTCAAACGAGTCACTCAGTGGAGTGGAGGCTCGCTGTACCGCTCAGCTCGTGAGTCATGACTCGCGCATCTCGAGGTACGGATCACTCACTACTCCCAACTGCGTTTCAGCTCAGAGTCCCCCAGTGGAAGCTCGCGGTACTACAAGCTCACTCACCCCTCCCTCCTGGCTCTCAGCTGCAGAAACCAGAAACTCAGGCTGTTAGAGGGGAAGAGTCACTTCTTCTCCTGAGCTAAACTCCGATAGTGTGACTGACGCCATATTCAGTCTACATTTTTATCTTTTTTTTTGCAAAGAAAACAAGCAGACTAAAGAAAATATATATTTCAGTTCCATCACTATTTTAAAAATGAATTTCAGTGTATAAAATGGATAGTTTTTTTCCAATCACTCATCTTAGCGGTAGGATTTACATAAAGGAGTAAATTAAGTTTGAGTGAAAATGTAGATTTTTATTTGCACTCTGGGCAACTGACTGACTCAAACGACTCAAAAACCCGATTTCATTTTGGTGAGTGACTCATTCAAACTCAATTCACTAAAAAGAATCAAGTTTACCATCACTACTGTGAAGCCATTTTTATGCAACGCAATGATGGCTGCACGCGTTTCTTTGCAGGTCACCATGGTTAACAATGGAAGAACAATGATTTCAAGCATCACCCTCCTTTTTAAACATGTCAAGTCTGCCATTCTAACCCAATCAGCCTGTGATTTTTTTTTTTTTGCAAAATGCAAACCATTTTCTATCATGAGGTTTAGACAGTCCCTCTGCCCAGAACAAAAGAAAAAATATGCATTATGAAATGATCTCATCACGTGTTTGTACTCCAGCTTCCTTAAATCTTCCGCTGCCCAGATCAATATATTAGGATGACTTTTACATGAGTGAGACTGCAGCATGCTGGTGGCCATTTCTCACCAGAAAAAAGTATTTATGTCAATATTAGGTTTTAACCTTTCATTTATACAGCTACTGGTTTTAACGGAGTTAAATACTGGCGGTGGTTATGTTCAACTCCGAACTTGACTTGAAAAAAAACACGACGAGCCTTGGGGGAAAATCTCTAAAGGCTGAAAGGAGGAACATCTGCTACAGTCCTCGACGGAAAACCGTGTTATTTAGTGGTTTTGTTTGATTTGACAAACTTTAAGCTCAAAGCCGCTGCTGGTGAGCGCCGTGCGGGTGCGGCGCTGCCAAAGCGTCTGTTTCTGCGACTGTGATTGGTCAAATGACGACACGCTAAAACAAAGATCGTTTGTGAACAAGATGAACCCCTTCCTTCCCTTATTGACTGCTGAAACCAGAACGGCTTATTTGGCTTAAAAACGGCGATTTTGCCGAAAAGCGGAAAGTTTAGGTATGAGATTGGACAAATAAACCACTCCTCATTCAAGTGCAGGTTGTATGACGGGGCGGAGAGTGGGCACAGGGCACGACCACACCATATATAGAAATTATGCCATTTTGTTCTGGAAATGACGCATTTTTTTCCGGAACTGAAGGGGGCGCTATTTCCATTATCCGTTTTTTTGTTTTTTGTATTTAAACTTTATTGATAACGGCCATGAAACACAACTAATCTTTCGTAATTTATGGATTTTACTACTTATCCACGTTTTTCAACACAGGACTTTCTTAACATTATTAAACAAAGCTTATTTAAGAAAAAATGTGTGTTTACAACCATCGTAGACTACGCTTGGCATTATGCATTATGACTGAACAGTCATTAAAAAAATGTTTTTTACCTGCTTGAGTAGTTATATGCTTTGTGTGGGTTAGGCTACATAGACTGGAAATAAATCAATCTCATGCTTTTTATAAAAAAACGAACCAGATGGCTGGAGTGAACGCTGGAGTTGTTGCCTTTTTGAGTGGGCCACTGTAGCTGCAATACTTACTCTGAACTGCATGGCGCTAAAGAGTCGCAATTTTTACCATGATTTCGATGAATATCCCACATAGCTCCTTTAAAAAAAAACATCATTATACAATGGTTCTGAAAAAATACCATCATTAAAATTATATATAATTTTAATTATATATATGATGAGTGCCTGTGTGTTGTCCTTCAGACCAGCTCTTTCTAGCCATTGGTAGGATTTCAGCCACTTCAGTTATCTGTTGGTGGTACATCCCATGTAGGGGTTTGTCCTCCCATGATGGTATTTCCAGCACCTCCTGTTCACCATTGTCTGAGACATTCACTGAGCACGTCATCTGTTGGGACCTTGTCCTTGAAGTACTTGTGGATCTTGGCTGTTTCATCCTGGACAGTGGCTCTCACACTCACTAATCCTCAGCCTCCTGCCTGCTGGTGTACAGTCTGGGTGCTGGACTTGGGGTGGAACCCTCCATGCATGGTTAGGAGTTTCCATGTCTTAACATCTGTGGTCAGTATTTCTTCCTTTGGCCAGCTTATTATTCCTGCAGGATATCTGATTACTGACAAGGCATAGCTGTTTCTTGCCTGAATCTTGTTCTTGCCACTGAGCTGACTTCTTACTCATATTTGGCTTTGGCTCATTTCCTTGTGGCCTCATTGAGGTTGCCATTTGCTTGTGGGATACAAAGTTACTTGTAGCTGTCCTCAATGTCTGCTATTGTTACTTCTGGGAGTGAGACCCCTTCTGTGTGGACTACCTTCCCAACAAATAAAAAAAAGCTGTTTAACATGTCATTTATAATTGATAAATGGTTTGGAAAACCAAGACTGAGGCACAGTGAGCGTGGCCAGGTGGAGGAGAGATGAGAGAATAAGTGACTAAGGAAAGATGAACATATTTTAAGGGAGATTATGTTTATTGTTTTTTTGCTTTTATTTATGTATGTAGTTTTCCACTGCCTAATAAGTGTGTGTGTGTGTGTGTGTGTGTGTGTGTGAATGTATATGTGTATAGGTGTTTATGGGCTTATGTATGTATATTTGTATATGTGTGCATATACATACAGATCTATTTGTTCTGAACACGGTTCCATGTATACATGTTCAGAAAAAACAATAAAAACAAAATAAAAAACAAATATTATTCATGTAAAAAAATAAGAGATTCATTCTTCATAACTGAATGTCTTTTCTTGCAGGGTGAGAGGAGCTCCTTTTGCAGCTGAGGGCAGAAATAGAGAAATTGCAATTCTCTGAACTACAACAACAGCTGAATAATAAAAATGTTTGAAGTTTTACACTTTTTATTTTGTTTAACTAGAACCTGTTTTATTGTAGCAACCACTAACTCACCCATACATTAACACACAAGTCTAAACTTGAATCCTGCTTAAGGCTTCTTTAATTCTGTCCTATGACTGCATCTAGTGTAGAAATATTGACACAAATTAATTTGCCCTAATAGAATAATCTAGTCTCGTTTTAAGTGTTTAAATATTGTAGATTTTGAGCTGGACCAGTTCTAATATGATCAAGATTCCAAAAAACTACAGCTTATG
Source organism: Aphyosemion australe (assembly GCA_006937985.1). Lineage (NCBI taxonomy): Eukaryota > Metazoa > Chordata > Actinopteri > Cyprinodontiformes > Nothobranchiidae > Aphyosemion > Aphyosemion australe. The sequence goes on along the minus strand of SSNS01000551.1, from coordinate 187,469 downwards.
CTTTAAAATACAATCTCACAAATTAAGTAAAGGGATCATAAATCACAAACTGGGGTTTTAGGACACTGCTGTTAATGCAGAATAATCTAGTCTTTGAAATGTTTAAGTGTTTTAAAATTAGAGCTGAGTAAAGAGACTCAGGAAAATAGAAAAATGATTTGGAATTGCCCTTTAGCCCTTTTCTGAGTCAGAAGCTAGAAAAAATAAATTGTTCCTTAACATTTTTTTAACAATATTTGAAAAATATTGTGTTGAAAACAACGTGAAATAAAAGTAAAACGAATGAACAAAAAATAATTTAGTTGTAACTAGTTAATGGTTGGTTTTAACAAAAACAAAACTCTGCAGTTGACATAGGAAATAGCGCCCCCTTCAGTTCCGGAAAGCAATGGCACCTTTGGTATGGTTGTGCCCTGTGCGCACTCTCCGCCCCATCCTACAAGCTGCACTCAAGACCTTCTCTCCTCATGTACCCATTGTAATCACGAGTTAGCAGCGCGAGTTAACGAATCCTAGCAGACAATTACCGGAACGCGTCCCTTCAAAATAAGACAGTTACCGGATCCTGATCCGGCTCAAATTAAGCCCTGATCATAAGTATAAAGTCAAGTTAAAGTCCCAAGGCATCATCACACACTGGTGAAATTACATCTCCGCATTTGACCCATCCCCATGGTGGGGAGCGGTGAGCTGCAGCTGTGGCCGTGCTCGGGAACTATTTGGTGGTTTAACCCCCCAATCCAACCCCTTAATGCTGAGTGTCAAGCGAGGAGGCATTGGGTCCCATTTTTTCAAAGTCTTTGGTATGACCCGCCCGGGATTCGAACCCCGATCTCCCAGTCCCGGGGCGGACACTCTACCACTAGGCCACCGGAGCTGGTTATAATTAATAATTATATAAGCTCTAATTATAAGCATTTAAAGTTTCCTCTGTGTCAGAGCCAATTAGAATCCATATTTGTCTCTGGATTAAGCTAACAGGACTCCCTTTGCTGACGTCACTTGGTTTGGCAGGAAAAAAACGTTTTTCTCACGATTCTAGCATAAGTAATTTATGTATGTGTAAAAAAATTTAAAACAAGTTTCTATTATGTTTCTCTAAACATTGGTTCATGGGAGTCTCTAACTTGCATTTTGCTCTTTAACCTGAATTAGTCATTTTGCACAGATAATGTAAGTATGCATGATAGAAGCAATGTAATGTTGGCAACGTAAAATAATTTAGCTTTTCTTTTTTTATAAGGGCTGGGCTGCATAAATCGGTATCAGAAATTAAGAGACAATATCGGATATCTGTGAAAAAGCCAATTGAGCATTAACTGATAAATGCAGTTATGCAAGGCAGTGAAAACTGTTAGATCTTTTAAATCAAACCCTGATTAAGAAAATCAGCATTTTTAGAATAAAAAAATAATAAAAAAACCCACCAAAATCTCCAAGTCTCAACAAATTTGACGTGTAAAACACAAACTTTACAAGATCTCCGGGTGAATAAATGCAACTGCTACTATGAAAATCACCCATCTTGGTGTGTGTTCTCTGTATTTGATGAACTGCAACATTTCAGAAGAAAATAAGATTCATTTTATCAGCTGACTTCACAGCGTGTCCCTCGTAAAAGAGGAAAACAGTCGAACCTCTGACAGAAACTTTACAGTTGTTACTGTTGAAGCAGATTTCTGTTTTTAGATTTGTCTGAGGAGAAAAACAGGACTCGGTGGTTAATTTGTTTTCTTTTTCTGCCCACAGTTCCAGGATTTTAGAAATGCACATTATTCTGTGTATCCCTATTTTTAAGGTGCTGCGTCAGCAGTTATCACACAGATAAGAAAATACTAAATTCAGCAGTCATTCAAAGCTCTGCAGTGATAAAGGATCAGAAGGAGAAAGTACAAATACAGAAAATTATTCTTATATAAATGACTGAACAAACAGCAATGGTGGCTATAAAACCCTCAAAGAAATCAGAAAATTGACTACTTTGATTTTAGTTTTATACAGTTCAGTCTAAATTAATCTTCTCACATTAAAACCATGCCTACATTATGCATATGTATACATTTTGATTCAGAATTAACTGATAAATACTTGGATGCAGAAAAGCAACAATAAACAAAGAAAAATCTCAGTTTTGTCAGTAGTTTGCTGTGGTGGGTGGTGAATAACACAATACTTTATGTCCTCTCCTATACATTAAAAATATCACTATAGTTTAATTTCTGAAAATTCACAAAAATCTTTGTTTTACTTCATGCAACTTTAAAATGATGCTACACTAAATTCTATAAGAAATGCACAAGTAGATTTAAATCCAGTCAACACATGAAGTTAAATCAAGTTAGAAGTTTGTCTTAAAAGATGTTTAACATGAAAATGTGACTGAATTTAAAAGTAAACTAAAATGACACAAATATTTCTAGAATTAACTCAAAATTAGTCAAATTTTGAGCTTTTTGCTCATCTAACAGGACAATGTCACATCAAATCCTCCTTATGGGTGTTTAGCATAGCTGAAGAGGCTGTGCCAGTTTACCTGTGTTCCTACATGTCTACCTGGATCCCTGCCTGACCATATCTGTCCCCGTCTGTCAGTCTGTAACACTCTGTCTGTAATTAATAAGAAGTATCTGTTTGCAAGTCATGAGATGAAACCTTACAAGCGTTCTGAATGGAAATCTGTCAGCGCTGGAGTTATTTTACAGGATGCTTCAGGATTAGCTGACACTGATTCTCAAAGATGTAGTTTGGATGCAAATGGGGAAAAATGGTTAAAGTGGTCAAGAAAATGGAAAAGTATCAGAAAATTGCCTTAAATTACAAAAAACTGGGTAACCATAACAACAAAATAACAGTCTGGGCAGGTTGGACCTTGTTGATGCTTTACGTGTCATAAGAACTCAACGACGAGTCGTAGAAATACCAGACTGGATAATCTTGTGCAGGATGAGCGATGATCGCCTGCATCAAAATCTGATGATTAATGCATTCTCCCTGCCACTCCTCTCCCTTTTTTAGAGGTGATTTTTGGCAACATCCATTGTTTTGATCATTGACATCGTCATGTAACATTGTGATTATGCTGACGTCATTATAGAGTCAACATCACATCAACATATCTTGTAAAGCTGCAAAGTTTAAGAGCTCATTTTAGAATAAATATGTTAATGGTCTAAATGTGCAGCGGTCTGACTTTTTCAAAATTTTCAGCCATTTTGCCATTGTACAATTGCATATAACTTATAGGAGGAAAATACAACAATTTGTAGAATGCATACATTCTGATCAAATTTCAGTTTATAATTGTGAGTTTTCACTGGTTTGAGATGCATCATGAGTGCATCTCTGCCTGCGGTGGAGCAGTGGCTTTGTGAAAGCCCCCAGGTGAGGAGAAGTGTCTGGGCAGGTTAAAATCTCCGAGTGCTGCTGTCAGCCAGCTGTCTGTTACTGAGCTGCTGCCAAAAATATGACTCGCCTGCCCTGGCATCTGGAAACCTGGCAGGAGAATCGGAGCCAAAGCTCATACCACACTGAACGTACAGAGACGGCACAAACCTGCAGCTCAAAAACACAACGATGAGGAAATCTGATCTGTATCATTTCTATGTCCCGAGATGTTTTTCTAAATCACCAAATCATAAAAATACACAAAGCAGTACAGAGGAATACCAGTCTTATTTAAAAATAGTTCTATTTGTCAGTGTTGGAGGTGGTGTGCTCCACATTTTAGTGTATTTATATTAAATATGATCACCCTGATACACTAATGCGTTTCTGACCACAAAGGTGTGCTGGAGCTGGAGACCTTCATTTAATCATAAAAAAAGTTGAGTTATTGGTAAAATAGGTTTTAAATGACAGCTAGTCCCAGTTCTGCCAATAGAAAATTCAGGCTTTGGTTCAGGCTTAAAGGCACAAGTGATGAGAAAACATTTGTCATAAAAACTCTAAATGCACTTTTATTTCTTCACTATTTAGAATCTACTTGTTATATTTTACCTTTAGCATTTTTTTCCTTATAAACCCTTAACATTGCTAACTATTTGCTAATAGAGGACAAAAAGAAGAGAAACACATGAAGAAAGCTTTCCAAACCTGCAGACACCCTAACTGGGCCTTTGTGAGATCAACAAAGAAGTCTGGAAAAGAATCCACAGCAGCTAATGGTAAAGAAAAGGACAACAAGAGCGAAAGCATCTCATCTCATATGTGGCAGGAGTCTCAGAGAAACTGATAAAACTTTCTCCAAACATCTTACAGTTTTTTTCGATTGCAGTTTTGAAAGAAACGCACAGTTTCGACAAATGCGTTTTAGCAAACACAAAACCCCAAACATCACACACAAATTGCTAAACCCTGGCATCCCTTTGCAAAACAACTCTGCCATCAAATCTCGTAACATGTTAACAAAATGGAACACGTGTTTTCATTTGGTAAACACAGCCATATTTTCACATGACACAGACACACTATTCATTGAATAAACACAAGTAGCATTTGGCAGAACACTACCAAGCATGGAAAGAACACTGAAGAGCAAAACTGAAAACACAATTAGAGAAATGGAACACACTGAATCTATTACAATGCCCACTTCTCTCATAGACAAACATTAGACACACACACTAATTTAGAGACAAAACACTTTATTTTTAAACCACCTCCCCACCCCCTCTCCCATTCAAGCATATTCATGGGGCATCACGCCTCCGGTCTCGGTCTGGCCAAAGAGCAGAGGTGGAAAGAGTACTAAAATATTCTACTCAAGTAAAACTATAATTGCTTTAATGAAATTGTACTCAAGTACAGGTAAAATTACCTGTCTCAAAATCCACTCAAGTAAAAGTAAAAAGTAGCTAATTTCAAATGTACTCAGAGTAAAAATTACTTGGTTACTTTTTTGACTGTATGAGGACGGCCTCTTCTGAATAATTAAAAAAAGACAATAGGGTATATAAATCTCGAAGCTGTTTTTAGTGAAAAGAACAAATATGCACATTAAAGTACAAAGGCAGTTAAACTGCAAACCAGCAAATCAAATTAAGTTATGGTCACAGTCATAAGT
>SSNS01000551.1:130531-182362 GCA_006937985.1 Aphyosemion australe | reverse complement strand
CCCCCCCCCCCCCCCCCCCCCCTCACACACACACACACACACACACCCAGTATAGACATAAACACATAGACACCCCGTTAAGCTCTGGATCACTATCAAAGTGCATAATGAGGCTTCTACATTTAAATATGTCTATGCTCTTGTCTCGGCTGTCTCTTCTGTGTCACTCATCCAGTGCTGACCATGGAGCAGTCAGGCAGCCGACACAGTATTTCTGAATGTTGTTTTTTTTTTTACTCAGTAACACATAAGAATAAAAATGTAGCAAATTACAATACTTAGAAAAAAAGTACTTACGTAAGTAAAAGTGAAATTACAGATTTTAAAAACTACTTAAAAGTACAAATACACAAAAAAACTACTCAATTACAGTAACGCAATTACATGTAATTCATTACTTTACACCTCTGACAGAGGGCCTCGTCAACATCACAGGCGATGTCCTCCTCCTCTTTCTCCTCCTCCTCCCCTTCCCCGTCCTCCTTCTCTTTCTCCTCCTCCCCTTCCCCGTCCTCCTCCTCCTCTTTCTCCTCCCCTTCCCCGTCCTCCTCCTCCTCTTTCTCCTCCTCCCCTTCCCCGTCCTCCTCCTCCTCTTTCTCCTCCCCTTCCCCGTCGTCCTCCTCCTCCTCCTCCTACTCCCATACGTACCCCTCTCCTTGTCTGTTGTCTCTGTTCTCCATTGCTCATCAAACACAACAGAGCATCAAGCCTCCTTTTATGCTGCAGTCCCTGATCGCAAATTGCTCGCCAGACCAGAAAGTTTAGAGATTTGGATATTTGTGTGTTGTTGATTGAAGCTTTGAGGATTTATGTGAGAAGTGTGTGTGAACCTGATAATTGTGCGTTGTGTTTTGACAGCAAGGTAATGTGAAATTGACATCAGAGTGTAAAGGAGGAAAATCAGAGTTCTAATATGATAAGGATATCTTGAGTAGTGATAAATTGAGTCAAGCCATTGGGAACAGAAGTAGAGGTTGTGAAAATTGTGCCTCAATTTTGCTTTTTGAGTTTTAGCAATTGAAAAAAACTGTAATAAACATCAAACCCAACAACACCTCCAGACAGAAACTGGTCCATCCAAAAGACAAGACACCCAAACAGAAGCTCAGTGGCGTCATTTATGCAGCCCAGTGCAGTGAGGACTGTCCAGACCTTTACATAGGAGAACCTAAACAAGCACATGGCACAACACAGGAGAGCCACCTCTCTTCAGGTCAAGACTCTGCAGTCCACCTACACCTGAAGGACAAGGGACACTTTTGAAGATGACAAAGTCCACATTCTGGACAGAGAAGATAAATGGTTTGAGAGAGGCGTAAAGGAAGCTATCTATGTCAAACGGGAAAGACCTACATTACAGGGTGAGTCACACCATGGGCGGAGACCTAATTCACCCACACTTCCTGTTAGAAAAATGTGCCTAAAGGAGGCGTCGCCTGGCGGACCGAGAGAGCGGCACTGAGACAACTGGAGCCCAGTGCAGCACAGCCACGTAGTGAATTAGAAACGTCACCCTGCAGCTCTACAGCCATCAGATGTGGCTGATTCTAAATCAGTGTGGAGCAAAGTTCTTCTGAATATTTCAGTCCAAAACTGTAATTCTAAGTAAGTTGCACTAAACTGCAAAACTAGTGATTACACATGTCTACAGCACTATTAGACACATCGATACAGGTTATCAGCAAAAAAAGTTGATTTAGATGTTACTTGCTCTTTAAACAGAGGAGGAGCCCTCAGGTTTCACCTTTCCAGCAATTCTACAACGCAGCTTTACACCTAATTCCAAAATGGTTTTGGTTTATGTCACACCCTCCTGCATCTAATCAAAACAACCATCCCCACACAATAGGGCCTAACGACATTGACAACTGCTCAGGAGGTAGGGAAGAGGGGTATTCATAGGTAGTTTCATCTCGTTAACCGACAGACAGCTACAGTTTATAAACTTGATCCTCTTATATTCCAGTCAGAATTGACAAAGCTCCTCGAATGAGAAGTGAAACGTCTTCAAGAAACCAAAGAAGTCCAGTTGCCTTCATTTGAACCCTGATGGATGGATGGGTGGATGGTCAAGCATGATCAAAGTCAAAAATGTCAAATGAATTAACTGAAAAGCTGTCAATTTTGTTTTGCAAATTCTGAAAATATAATCTGGGATACAACTTCTCTTCCTGTGGCAGTTCTGCTTCTGAATTAGTTTTGTTTTGTTGTCTCCTTATGAAAAGGTTTCATATCAGGCTGTCCTCACAACGCCCAACTCATCTGGCTGTAATCTGGTAAATATTTCATTTATCTGACTGAACACGACGTTCTTAGAAACTGCTGGATAGTGCATTAGTTCTAGATTCCTCAGGGGTGGAGAAAGTTCCAGGGAGGTTAAAAAACGGTTTGGAAAACAGACAAACTCAAGTTTACAGAGGTAGAAAGGAAGTGACAGATCTCTGAGGGTCACCTGGTCAGATAAAGCACCTGAGGCAGAACTCGACTGATGGCTTTCAGTTTCAATGTTTATTTTTTCCAGTCCTTCACTGGGGGAATGTGCTTTCTCCAAATTCCTTCTAATGTTTTTGTTTCTTGGATTTGTCAGAGTTATAAAGAGCCTGCAAACAACTCCTATTTCCTAAGACGCGAGGCTGTTTGTTGCATCAATCTAGACCGAATTAATGTTAGGTGGATGTCAGAGTTTGTATACGTGCAGTTTAACACACCAAACAATAGTATACTAATGTGAAAATGGGTTCAGTAAAGTGCTGGAGAAAAGCAGGTGGAAACAGGACAGCAGCCAGGTGGGAAAACCTGATAGCTCTGAAATGATATGTAAACAAAACTGGAAATGATGAGGTAACAGAGGAGAGACTGCTGAGAGGTTACACCAAAGGTCATAGAGCCAATAAGAACGGTGGGATTGGTGCTTCCAGCCTCTCCCGCGGGTCTGATGGAAAATCCCACCGAGAAGCAGCTGAGCTGAAACAAAGAAGGGTGGAGAAAAATGACAAAACTGGGAATTTCTTATATTCAGGAGAATAAAGTTGTATTTATAAGAATTGGTGAGGGTAAGGGTTGTGACTAATGTAAAACATTTGACTCATCAGGCTGGGAAATAAACTCTTATCACATTCAGAGTTAGTCATGTGTGCAGTTTTAACTAAAACTCCCTGTTCTGGCAGATAATGTTACCAATTAAAGGAAATGTTCATTTTCTCAGGTCAACATGACATTTAAAAACATCTCTGTAGGAAATGTATTTGATCTGCTCATCTGCATTTCTAACTGCACAAACTAAGGTTGTGTGATGATGGCAAAGACAAAACACCTAAACCTTCATCAGGGATGGGATTTTTCCAGTTTTTACTGGATTTCTGTAATTTTCAGGTGATTTGGGGCACCCCTGAGATCAGTGCAAATTCAATGAGAAATGTTTTTATATATGGGGGGTGGTGGCTCTGTCTGAGGCTCAAAAGTTGCAATTTTTTTCACCCACGATCAATCCAAAACAAGATTTCCTGCGCTTTCCCTGACCGTTTGCTAGAAAACAACATCGAAGGGACGGGCACAAGTCGCTAAGCAAATGCGGGATGACGTTTAAAATTGCGGCGCCCATAGAGGAAACCGGAAGGAAGTCCGACAAGCTGTGCGTGCGCGAATGGAGATATTGATGGCAAATGGCAGCTTCCACAGTGTAAATGAATATTGATAGAGGTAAATCACATTCCATCCTTCTTCCTCATTGTTTTCAGGTGCTAGTTTGGATGGTTTGGAGCATTGTCATGAAGACAAAAACAGGTACATTGATCTACAAGTTACACATTACATATGTTTGTAATTATCCAATAAAAGCTGTGTTTCAATACCTTACAGTGAGTAAATAATGGGGACACTTAAAAAAAAAACACTTAAAATTGGTGAAAATACTCACTCCTTTGGCCCCCACAGGGGCGTTGCCCCTTGGCCCGTGAGCGATGGAGTGGTTAAGCATGAGGAGACGGGAATCATTAGAAAAATAGGGTTTTTATTCTTTACCCCAAAGATTAAATTTAACAAAAACAAACACTGAGCTCATAAGAGGTGAAAGTAACAAAACTGAACTGAGGCAAAACATGACCAAAGCAACTGGCTGCTCAAACAAAACTGAGCTCACAAGAAAGGGTGTGTGTATAATGGCTGATCAGACCAATAGAAACAATAGGGGTAACTTAAACACAACACTAACTAAAGAACAAAAGCTAATTTAACAGAACACAAATGTCTCCTCTGCAGCAGGAACTAGTGGTGTTGTCCAATTAGCCTCAGGTATTTAACTGCAATGAGCCCTGGCGGCCATCTTTTGTTGGGCCACAGAAGAGAGTTGTGAGAACCTTTGTGAACATTTTAAGACATTTCAGAAACTCTCGAGAATTTTCCAGTGTGATGCTGGCTCTAATGTTACCATGCCTTGGATGACTGAGGGTCTGCACCAACAACACGACTGATGTGATGCTGGATGGTTTCTGTGGACTTTACGATCAAAAATGCACAAACAGACAGATGGATAAGGCCTTAGATGATCATACATCCAGGCTTCCAGGTGGTTGTTAGTTCAACATCTGTTTAAATAGGTACATCCAGCATGAGCGGCTGGGATTTCACGCTCAGCTGCACTAAATCCTTTCAAAGATGCTGCAACCTGGCTGGTTTTTGTGCTGAGGTAACTTGGCTTCAGCAGCAGCAGCAGCAGCGACATATAGCTTCTCTGCTCTGACAGGACAAACGCAAAGCAGCCAGTGTCTCATTAGACGAATATGCCCTGAGGGCTCGCTTCCTCCTCTCCTCTGAAATGAAGAGGCAGAGGAAACTCACTCAACCACATGTGGACTGGATCCCTGAGGTGGGTTGGTATAAGAGAGGAGAGAGAAAGGCAGGAGCCAGAATAGAGATGTTTTAGAGAGGAAGAAAATGTATAGAAAAGACACACACACACACTAATTGCATGGGTTATCAATATTTGTATATGGAAAGACATGATAAACAAAGCACGTGAAAATTGAATGAGACTTTTTTTAATAAGATGAATAAACAAATGAAATAACATGATGGAAAATAATTAAAAAACAGTAAATAATAAAAATGCCAATACTAGCAATGATAAAAATAATACAAATATTAATAGGTTCAATGGGATAAATGCGCGCACACACACGAACACCACTTGGCCGATATAGTCGTCCAGCCATTGAAGTCCCTCACCTTCTGCTCTAAAAGACTTCTGTCTGACGCCATAGGTCTTCATCCACCTTTATGTCCCGACTGGCTTTGAACAGAACTACTGCTAACTGTCTGATATCTGAATGTTGCAGAAGACAGGTCTCAGGTTGGCTGCTTAGAAGAGTGGTTTATCAGCGTCTGATTCTAAACGTGGGTTTAGGCCACTGAAAATTCTGTTTAGAGAACATAGGTTGGAGTGAACCAGCCCTATTTTCTCATTTAACCTTTATTTTAATAGGAAAAACAATCCAGAGATTAAAATCTCTTTTGCAATGGATTTCTAGTCAAGACAGCAGCTATAAACGGTTAAAAAAACAAAGAATTACAAGATTCAGCAAGGATAGACGGTTAGAAGGCACCACATCATTTCATGCTGCTGCGAGTTGCTGAGAAGGCATGGACAGCAGCTCATGGACAGGAGCTTGTTAAATAAAATGTGTGAAAATCAAAGCTGAGGTGCCTGAGTGGTGTGTGTGACCCCGGTGTAGCTGGTACTGCTACATTCAGTTTTGGCTCACACCTGCAAATGTCTGCCTTGACCACTCGGACCCGGCTCAGCCGTGTTGGCCCTCTGCTGCTCTTCAGGCTGCTGCAACTCCTTTGCCCTACATGCTATGTCCTGCAGGTGATGGAGAAAGCTGTGTCTCCCCAAGTTCAGAGCTTGGTCCTGTAGGGGAGGGGTGGAGGCAGAGGGATGGGACGTGGTGGTGGAGCAGGTCAGAGAGGTAGGAGGGGCCAGGATGCACTGAGGGAGAAGAAGCCAATGAAGGTCTTGAAGAAACAAGAGTGACGTGGTCATGGGAGTGGGTCAAGAGACAGTCTTGAGGGTTTTAGATGGGATACCATATAGATGCTATTGTTGTAGTTTATTTGTGATGTGATGAACACATGAATACGGGTTTCAGGGACAGAGAAAGAAAGGAAAAGACAAAGTCTAACAAAAATCAATCCGATCACATGACAAAAAATTCAGAGCACCTCCACCACCAACACACGCCTTTTCCTCTTCCATCGCCACAATCTGCCCCCTTCACAATTCTGTCTGCCCCCTCAAGAATGCCAGTCTAGAGCTGGCCCTGTTAATATAATAATAATAATAATAATAATAATAATAATAATATTACATTATTATTTTTAATCAGACAGGCACATCATAGCATCTAGAACACTCACTGAGTTTAAACTTAGCATCAGAATGAAGAATGGAAATTTAAGGGACTTTGAAACACACACACACACACACACACACACACACACACACACACACACACACACACACACACACACACACACACACACACACATCCCAAAAGACCCAATCTTCACCTCAGAGGTCAGGGAGGTCAGAGTTCGAGGCAGTTGCTCACTCTTTGTTTGACAGTGTGTCAAATAATCCATTTTCCAGAGCCGATCTAAAAGTGTCACATGGAGGTGATGCTGTCCACTCCTGGATGTGGAATCAGAGCTACAGTTGTGCTTTTTTTATTATTCTACAGAATTTACATAAAATGAACCAAAAACAACCGTGTCATCACCTGCTTCAGCTTCAGCTCCTGTTCTCCAGTTATTCCTGATTGCTTCATTAACCCGTCATCTTCTACTCACAATATGTTCATCAGTATTGATGTAAATAGTATTAGGTAATGATAATGGAATGTAATAATTTTGTTTTCAAACATCCGATTCCTTTTTAGATTAGTTTACTTCAGATCCGGTGCGCTGGTAAATAACAGACTAAAACCTGCTCCAGTGAGGTTAAACCTTCTAGTTGTTCATGAGATCTTAGATTGTTTGTTGGCAGGTTAATGAAAACATTTTAACTGTGTACTCGTGTTTGTGCTGTCTTTTTGTACATCACTAGTCAGTCAGAATATTAGCAAATAAACTGGAATAAATAAATAAAATCAACTTCATCTGACTTTGAAAATCAGGGAGTTTAGTGACTTTGAGGTTATTCCCAGGAGTAAGAGCTGAAGAACAGCAGAACCCGCTGTGGTTCAGAAACTCCCAAAGAGTTACAGCCCTCCGGATCCAAGAAGCACGAGGAGAAAGCAGCACACCACCGCGCTCACCTCCTTTTCCAGGAAGTTACGGCACACCGCGCGACAGAGCTCAGCGCCGAGACGGCCAGAACCCGAACCAGGCCGGACCATCTGGACACAAAGCTTCCTGCGTTCCGTAAAACGCTACATTGTAAGAGAGCTTGTAAACTTGAAAGGGGCTCCATACACCGCACAGCTCCCAGTCAAGTGTGGACTAAATAATGCGTTCCTTACCACGTAAAATGTCCAAAAATCGGTCCAACGAGCAGGCAAAACAGCCAGGAAGAGAAGCGTCAAGCTCAAGCGTCAGGTCCGCCCTCTCTGTTGCTATGAAACAACGTCGTGTCTGGGCAAAGGTGGGCTGGATGTGGCGACCTGGATTATGGTAGCGGTTTAAATATAGTAACCACCCCCGTAACGCAATAAAACTAAAATATAAACATTCGTCCTGTAAGTCTAAACAACCCCACATAAAGGAATCCACAAAATAAGCCAAGTTAAAAAACGAAATCGACCCGCCCCAATGCCCTCTGGGTAAAAAATGGTGGACCTAATGGTGGATTGGTTTAAATGGGCCAGAAAAAGATCCGCGAACCAGTAAAAAACATTAATCAACATTACCCCCTGGTCAATCGTCACATACCTGTTAACAAAAAGTGAGCAATAGCGAGTTTTTATTGTGTGGAATAGTAATAACAGCGCAGTTCCTGAGGCGCCAAATTTAAAAGACAGTGGAACAGGTCAGACCTGTTTCTGGTACGGTGCCCCTAGAGGTGTGGCGGTACAGTTGCATGTAGGGAAACTGTAATACTGTGGCCTAAAGTCACCGCAGGGTGAGGGAAAATTACGTTAATTAGAGACGTTCGATCTGAAGGGTAAGTGAGCGATCAAATGAAAAGATCACCCCATGCATTAGACAATACCGCCCAGTTCGTAGTTAAAAAAGCGAGAAGAGTGTGGTACCTATAAAAAAAGGATAGAAACCAAAACAGTCCGAAGAAGAACTATAATAGATCAAAAGGACCAACTAACAGGAGCAATTAAAGGGATGAGGTAGAATAGGGATGGGAGAAGAACCAGTCCAGGTCGTCCAAACAGCCACTCTCATTGCACTCAACCGCTTCATTTTCATAGAAAAAAAGAAAAGAAAAACACCATCCCTAAACTTAACAAGGGCCACATTCAGTGTCAACTGAAATATGGAACCCAAAAGGGGCAAGAAGTGGTCATCCCTAAAGTGCCCCACTTAACACCAGTCATATATGTGTAGACTTAAAAAAACCCATATAGAACAAGATAAAAAGGGAACACAGGATAAGAAACACAACAGTCATTCAAAAACGAGAGGATAAGATTGGCCCCATGATCAGGTGGCCCCATGAGCAAAAAACGTATAAACAAGTGACAATGGAACAAATAATAACAGAGGAGGAAGAAGAGAGTAACAACAAAAAAAAATTGAACCTGTATGAAACATGTAAAACCAATATTTTATTATGAAAAAAGAAAAGGATCAAAAGACCAAAAAAAATATCAAGTCATTGTCAAGGAAGAAAGTAGAACCCGTAAAGATCACAAATAAAATAAAAGACAGTAAAAAATTGTTTTCAGAAACATTAAAAAACAAGAAAAACAAAGTAAAAGAATCATAATGATAAAAAATAATAAATAAAACAATAACAAAATAACAAAATAACAAGGTACAAAACCTCTGGGGAGTCCAGGAAACAAACTCAGGTGGTAATTGTCACACTCCTCACCTGAACTCCACAGCGTGAGCAGTGAGGAGGGTTGTAGCGTGTGATTAGACCCAATCGCAGGGAGTGCTAGCGTTAGGTGACGTCTAACACGCAGTTTATTATAGGAGCACCGACACGCACCTCGAAGTGAAACGAGGACGTGGCGGTGTTCCAGAAAGGAAAAAACGGGCTTACTGTTTGGATGCAGATGGATGAGGTGAGAGCTCTGGATCGTCTGGCGTGAATCTGGAGCCATGACGACTGGATCGGATGAAAGCTGTAGCCGGCTGGCGTGGATCTGAGCCAAGAGGGCTAGGAAGCTAAAGCGTGAGGTGAGCGCCAGAAGCTCTGGGTGCACGGCGTGACGTATGGAGCCGAAGCGCTGGAAAAGTAAAAGTTAAGGTAGAACTGAAAAATGCTACTAAGCGAGTCGCCGTTAGATCCGAGACAAAACGGGAACGCCACAGCCACGGACAGAGAAACGATGAACCAGCGCTGGAGTTGTCGGGAAGCTTCCTGATATAGCGTGGGCGTGATGACGTGGAGAGGTGAGCGACGTGTGGGGAATGCTGGGAAGTGGAGTGCTATGTATGGCGTGGTGTCAGAAGGATGGCTGGAAGGCAGGAATCATGACAGTCGCTCAGCATTAGGGAGAGCTATGAAAACAAGAACACAAAAGTTGTTGACTTATATAAAAATTATGAAAGGGAAAGTACAAAACTCCAACCAAATGGTGTCTGCGCTTCAAGGCTTGCCATGTACGATACAGTTATTTCAAACCAACCATATAATGTTGATGTCCATTGAGGCAGGTCCCCCCCAAAAAATTGTTATCCACTCAGTGCATGATAACTTAACTGTAGGAGGGGCCCGAGGTTTTGCTTTCAAATCCGCGCGTACCAAAAGATCTTGTAAATTAGGATTTTTGCTGTAGGCCGAGATGACTTTACATGTCGAAACCCTTGTGTCTGCCACGAGGGAGGAGAAATTACGTTTCAGCCTACGGTGGGTTTGAACTGCATAAGTGGAGAAGCGTGACACTATGGGAATCACTTGCTGCCCCGTAGAATCGGGTGGTTGTGTTGACATCTCCCTCTGCACCTTTCTCAAGAAAGATCTGGAATACCCCCTCGACTTTAAAGCTCTAAAGAGGAGCTGTGTAGCTTGAAGCTTATCCTCAGGCCTACTGCAAATGCGGTGAAATCTTAAAAGCTGCGACTTCACGATACCTTTAAAGGTGTGAGGCGGATGAAAACTGTCTTTGTGCAACAAAGCGTGGGTGTCTGTCGGTTTGAAATAAACCCTAGTGTCTAGCTTATGTGTAGAGGAAAAGTCAGATCCTTTGAAAGTGATTGTGTCTAAAAAATTAACCTCATTAAAATGTAAAGTAGGTGTAACTGTATTGGATGAATGGTGTGCGTTTAGTGTGCTCACAAACTCTGCAAACTCCCGTTCCGTGTGGGTCCAAACACCCCAGATGTCGTCCAAATACCTGAGGTAAGCAAGTGGTTTTAACGTGCATTTGTCCAAGGCCCTCTTTTCCCAATCTGCCATAAAGATGTTCGCGTATGCTGGTGAGAACTTTTTACCCATGGCTGTGCCCTTTGTTTGCAAATATGTATCGCCATTGAACAGGAAATCATTACAAGTCAGGTTTAAATGCAAAAGTTCTAAAAGCTCTGTGTCTGGTCTATTCAGATCAGGTGTGGACAGTAATGCTTGTTTAACTGCTGAGAGGCCTTTGTCAGTGTCTATGTTGGTGTAAAGGCTTTCTACGTCCATAGTGAATAAAAAGGACTGTTCTGGAATGGAAAGAGCAGCCAGTTTGTCAAAAAAGTCATACGTGTCCTTAAGGTATGAGGGATGATGCATGGACAGTGGTTTAAGATAGTGATCAATCCATTCCGCTGAACCGTATTATTCACTCCCACAGTCCGAGACAATCGGACGACCAGGAGGAATCTGGAATGGCACCGTCCATCTGTCCCGTGGTTTGTGGATCTTGGGCAGTAAAAAAAACTTCCTAGGTTGTATCGGGCCCTGGCCTTTGCAGTATAACCATTGGTTATACGTTAAAAAGCGTTTAGTCCGTAAAGTGTCAAGGATCTGATGAATCCTGTCCGCTGTTTGGTGATAAATAGGTTCATCCAGCCTCTTGTAGTAAGTTGTATCATTCAGGTGCCACATGGCCTCATGGATATAATCTTGTTTGTCCATAATCACCACCCCCGAGCCCTTGTCAGCCGGTTTGATAACGATGGACGGCATGGATTGTTAATGTCTCAATGCTTTCTGTTCAGCTATAGAGAGATTAGGTGGTTCAGGTGTCATTGTTAAATCTGAAGAAATCGTTGCGTCCGATCGAATGAGCTGATGAAGGGCATCCGGCAACAAGTCATTAGATGGTACCCAGGCTGACGGTAAATGAAATGGGTGAGAACCTGGTTTGCTCGAAGGGCCAAAATAGCATGCTAGTTTCAACCGCCTGTCATATCGTTGTATCTGTGTTGCCATATCAAAATGAGCGTTAGGCGTCCTGACTGTGCTGGGAACGAATGACAGACCTTTATTTAACAACGTATAATGCGCTTGTGTAAGAGAAAGGGAAGAGGACAGGTTTATGACCGAGGAGGAGTCGGATCTTAACGGAGGTGGGTCTACTGCAAGTCTAAAAAAGCCCTCCAGTGTCGCCACATTGCTTTCCCTGTGTGTTGTCCAGTGTACATTATCTCGCCCCACGCGGAAGGCCCAGCGATCCAATGGTGGAATGCAGAGAGCTAGACCTTCAAAAAGCCCATTTAAGGTCCCTAAGTTCCTCAAGGTGTTTGCCGGTAACAGACACGAATAGTTGAGTAAAGGTATGAAAATTTTGGCAAAGGGGAAAGTGTCCCTCGTTGCGCTCAACAACCGTGTCACATATTTGTTCAGGAGTCCTTCCGAACTCCTCGCCCTGTCATTTATGCCAAACGACAAGACAACTATCTGAACCGCGTCATTGGTAGCTGTCTTGTGCCTGAGGATATGTAAACATATACATTAAAGGCACAAAGAAATATATATACTTCAGAAATAATAGAGAACAGTCCGTGTAGGGCTAGGGTCAGGGTTAGCGTCAGGACCAGTGCAGTGTAAGTTGGAAGCCCAGATGATCCTGCTCAAGGTCAGGATTGAGGTCAGGGTTAGGTCCATGGTCAAGGTTAGGACATAAGGTTAGGGTCAGGAAAGGGACAGGGCTCAGGCTTAGCGCCGGGGTTAGAGGCAGTGTCAGGATCAAGGTGGTGTCAGGGTTAAAGTTAGAAACGTAAATGATCTTGGTTAAGGTTAGGATCAAGGGTTAGGGTCAGGTTAATGGTCATGGTCAAGGTGTAGGGTCAGGATCAGGGTCAGAGCGCAGGGCAAGCGCCAGGGTCAGAGGCAGTGTCAGGACCAAGGTGGTGCTAGGGTTAAAGGTGGAAACGTAAATTATTCTGGTCAAGGCCAGGCTCATGGTTGAGGCCAAGTCCGCAAAGGGAGAGAGAAAAAAAAGGAGAGAGGGAGAGGGAGTCGCCTGGCCATCGCATGTCACTCACAAACCCCCCACCAGTATGGTGCCACCAAGAATCAAATCGTCAAATTGGTTTAAGGTTAGGGTCAGGTCAGGGCTTAGGCATAGTGTCAGGGTCAGGGGCAGTGCCAGGATCAGGGTGGTGTCAGGGTCAAAGTTAGAAGTACAAATGATCCTGGTTAAGGTTAGGGCCAAGGTTAGGGTCAGGCCCATGGAAAAGGTTAGGTTGTAAGGTTAGGGTTAGGACAGGGTCAGGGCTTAGGCTTAGCGCCAGGGTTAGGGGCAGTGTCAGGATCAGGGTGGTGTCAAGGTTAAAGTTAGAAGCACAAATGAACCTGGTTAAGGGTAGGACCAAGTTCAGGGTCAGGTCTATAGAAAAGGTTAGGTTGTAAGGGTTAGGACAGGATCAGGGTTTAGGTCCAGTGTCAGGGTTAGGGGCAGTGTCAGGATCAGGGTGATGGTGAAATTACATCTCTGCATTTGACCCATCCCCATGGGGAGCTGCAGACACGGCTGTGCTCGGGAACTATTTGGTGGTTTAACCCCCCCAGTCCAACCCGTTAATGCTGAAGCGGAGAGGCATTCGGTCCCATTTTTAAAGTCTCTGGTATGACCCAACTGGGGATTTGCACCCACAACCTCCCAGTCTCAGGGCAGACACTTGCATGTTTTTGGTCGGTGGGAAGAACACCAGAGTATCTGGAGAAAAACATTCATGGGGAGAACATGCCAACTTCATGCAAAAAAAGATGTTGCCGGGATTCAAACATGTGACCCTCTCACTGTGAGGCAAGTTGGTAACAGGGCTACCAGCTGCCCCACCATGCAGCCTTTCATTAGAACAAACAAGTAAAATTCAAAATGAACAAATAAAAATGAGAAACAACACAACCAGACACTGATAAAGACTTGTAGGAGGTGGCAGAGGGAGGGGAAGTGTGGCACAGACATCAGCATGTAGCTGTCAGCACGTTGGAGCATGTGTTGGCTCTGCGCCGAGGAAGAAGGAACCCCCCACTGAGAGGAAAGTCCACTGAATAACTCACCGCAGTCGTGTGTGTGTGTGTGCGTGCGTGCACAGAGACACAAAGGGAATTACAGCACAGCTCCTCATCCAGCGCTGCACATGTTGTCTCATATCTTTATTGGTACTGATTCATTATACGCTGAAGTTCAGCTTGTTTAAAACTGGCATCAGTTTAAAGAATGTCTTGAAATCTGGAAAAGTGCACATAGTGAGAACAATCCCCTCTTTTCTGAGCTTTAAGCCTCTTAGTTTTTTTGTAATGAAACCAGAGAAATGATTCCAGTGACTTTAGTTAATCCCTGTTCCTCCCGGCTCTCGGCTCCTCTGTCCGTTTCTTACACTTTAAACTTCCACGTTGTTTTGATTTGCACTCATTAAAGTGTACCGTCAGTTTTTTTTTTAACATTGGTTCTGAAATTCATGCAATTTCGTTTCCACGAGAAGACACAAACTTATTGTTTCTGTAGATTCCTCTGTTTTCATCCTGGTTTTGCCTTTCTGCTGTTCCCCGTTCAAGGTCAGCGGTTTCTCAGCAGGACTCCTCATCAGAGGAACGAACTGCGACTGAAAAGCAGGAGGCTCGCTGCACCTTGCAAGACATCCCCGCAGGAGGCCTGGAGGCCCTCCCTCTTTAAACACAAACCGCTGCAGCACACCTAAAGTGTTTTTTCTTCTAAATGTCTGAATAACATGACAACCACACACAAACCTGAGTGGCACCAAGAATTACTCACATTAAAAAATAGTTTGAATGTATTTTCCTTTTTTTTTTTTACCGGTTTGGAAAAAGATGCACCTGCATTTGGAAGAGATTTCGTATCATCCAGTTCGTTCTAACACACTGGGCTGTCTGCTTGTCTTTTGACCCATTTGTTTCTTCCCACTTGCTCATCACCATGGATACGCTCAAACACAGCAGTCTTGATATGAAGAGAAAAACAGCCACCAAGGAGGCTGGTCTGCTGTTCTCAGCCCACTGTAAACAGAACACAGCCAGTGTTGCCAGTAGAGAGAGAGGTCATCTCCAGCACAGAACACCACGCTGTGAGGTGCACGTGTGAACGACAAATGAGAAGGCATTTCAGACAGAATAGTGTTTGTAATCAGAAGGAAAACCCTGGTGTTCTGTAGAAAAATGCCTCTGTAAAAGAACCTAGCATGTTGCTGAATTGTGCAGAACCACAGTTTTAAAGTACTTCAGTGTGAGTATTCAGATGAATGCTGCAGCAGCCTAAGCAGAGAGGCCCAGGCCTTCCGGCTCAGCTCTCTCTTCACCACGACAGACCAGTACAACACCAGCATCACTGCAGACGCAGCACCAATCCACCTATCGATCTCACGATCCATTTTTCCCTCACTCATGAACAAGACCCTGAGATACTTAAACTCTAGGTATGTGGAATTTCACTATTTTAGTTTATTTTTGAATCTCTATTATTCCAAGGTTAGGTTGTAGAGTTAATGGTTCAGAAGAGAAAACCAGTGCCTTGGGGTAACTCAGCTCTGCTTGTGTGAATCTCCAGTCATGATGCACATTTATCATCTTTGCACAAGTGTCTCCTTGTTCCCAAGCGCGGCCACCGCTGCAGCTCACTGCTCCCCACCATGGGGATGGGTCAAATGCGAAGATGTAATTTCACCAGTGTGTGATGATGACTTTAACTTTAACTTTGTTGTCAGATGCAGGAACCACCTCGGTTCATTTAGATGAGGAGCAGCAGCAGCTCTACTCCAAGCCCCTCTGATGATGGATCTCATTCTTCACCAAGACGAATGAAAGCAGCTTCCTTATTTCTGCTCATAAAGACCAACTCAAAAACCCTAGAAGACCTAGATCTTTTGATCGGTTTGGGGTTTTTGTAACATCATGTTATCTTTTTCTCCCTCCTGCCCTCCCAGTGACTTACAGAGGCTTCCTCTCACAAGTGTATGAAGGTGAAATGCATCAACTTCTCTGGGTGTTGCATAATCTACTTCACCACATTAATCTTTCCTATTTGTCTTATCATTCTGGTCCATCACAGTTTCGACTGCTATGGTGCTTCCGCCTTCCTGATGTAATTTAGATTTGTCCCCCAGGTTGAGGAACAGCGTCTCAGCAGGTTAAAGCACAAATTGAGCAACACCAGAACTGCATTTGTTTAGATTTGAATCCTTTCTTGGCCTCATCTGCTCACTCTCCCGCCCATATCCTACTTTTTGTTTCTCTTTCAGCAGTTCCCTACACCTTGTGACCTTTTTCCACCTCATCTTTTCAGATGTTCTACACAGAAAAATCCCAGAAAATATCAACAAACTCACCAGAAAAGCCTGAAAAGGATTTCTTATCTCACATAAGCTTAATTTGTTTCCTTTTAAAAACTTGATGAGCAGTTTTCCACCGACCGTTTTCACCAGCTGTCATTTAAGAGGAGAGAGACGCAGGAAACTTAAGCAACTCACATTTCTCTCTTTGATTTGAATTGTTTTCCATAAAGAAAGTGACGAAGCCTTTTTGGGTTAATTAGGGACTTGACCCCGTGGAGAACCCTCCACCCAGTTTATCTCCTGCTCTAACAAGCCAGCAGCTGTTTATAACGCCACTTATTTACATTTAGAGTGAATCTCATGGCCCCCGACAACCCCGAACAGCAACATTAGGACTCAGAGTTGAAACGAAACAAATGTGTTTAAGTGCCAGCTTTTTAAAAACCAATTAACCCATTTGTTCAAATGTCATGGTTTGAAAGTTTGGAAGAAAAAAAATTAAGTGAAGGTTTGATTAGACATGGCATCACTTTGGAATATCTGTCCATTTCATCTTGCCACAGCGTCTGGAGGCAAATTAAAGCTGCTTCTGCTGGATTGGTCGGTGTGAAATTGGAACATTAGCGTTAGATTGCCACAAGAGAGACAGATGTGTGTTTTCACTTACCTGCTTCAGTTTAGAAAGTTGGATTTTTAATCAAACTGTCCCTGTTTGAATCTCAATAGTGTACGTTACAGTTGAAGTTACCGTGCAAGTGCTGCTGGGAGCTGCTGGTGCTGCTGGGAGCTGCTGGTGCTGCTGGGTGCTAACGCTAGACAACCAACCAGTTGAAAAAAACATTGGACAGACCACCAAACAAATCCACAGAAACAAAATTCAAACTTTTGTGCTGAGTTACTTGTGACTCACAGTGCTCAAGTAACATTTTCTCTAAGTTTTTTTTACTCCAAGGTTATTATTTGTGTCACTATGTTTTACATCCCACCCACCTCTGGTGAAAAGCCTTTTTCTCCACGTTTGGATTTTGTTTTTCTGAGACGTTCAGCAACCTTCCCCAGCTTTGGAAAAGAAGAGTCTGATTTGCAACGGCCCCAACAGCGGTGCTTAGTTCCTTCCCGTTTGAACATCTGTAGGAGAAGAAACTACAAATTTGTGATGAGCGGAACAACTCCGACCCATAGGCACCCATGCAAAATACACACTTGTTTGTCTAAGGCCACATCCCAGAATGCATTGCGACATTACTGTAAGGTACACTATTCTGATGTTGGCAGTCGTTCTCTGCAGAAGTAGTTCCTCACAGGCACCATATGCAGCAACTTCTCTTCTGAATAAGAAATTTAAAGTTAAACTAAATAGTTTTTAAAACTTTAAGCTTGAGCTTCAACATTGATCTCAGTGATTGTTGGTTTAGAATCTTGACCAGTTTCATAGTTGAAACCACTCTGCAGCCCTCTGCTGGCCAGATACTGCACTTAACAGTTTTGTGGAGCAGGTAGTCGTTCTAGGGGGCGCTCTTATACCTGCTTTATGGCTGCTAGCTGTAATATTATTGGTTAGCATTTTCAGTTTTCCGATCCTCAATAAAAAACACACACAAAAAGAAAAAGAAGACGTCTGCTTTTTCTGTTGGCATCATGGCAGTGCCTGGAAGTAAAAGTAAGAGAGTAATGTCTTTGGAGGCGAAGCAAAGGGTTAAAAACCAGAGTGAACATCTGTGCGGCCTACACTAGTTTGGAGCTAAGCTAGCTAGCTACAAAATCATGGACTGATGGTGACCTGGCTGCTACTGGACTTGTAGGTAATAATATTTTGTTGTCCAACAGTGTGGCTGTTTTTACTTTGTTGTTTATTTTAGTATAAGTTGGCTCATGTTAGTGTTAGCTTGTTGTTAGCGCTAGCCAGGGGCGTAGCACCAAATTCTGGGCCCTAGGTACAAGCCATAGGTGGGCCCCCACGCTCACTTGTCTATCTCTTGTGCACATTTTTTGTCATGCTATACGACAAGATAATAAACATGATCTTAGTTTAACCTCTATATTGAGCAAATACAAATGCCAGCATAATAAAAGTGAAATCTCAGTGCTATCTGGAGAGAATGAGGGCCCTGCTGCTGTTGCTGCTGCTGCATCTAAGGGCCATGTGGTTCATGATGTTAAGCTTTGCTAATACTGATATATATTGTTGCAATAGGTTAAATTGACCAAGCACATGGAGTACTTCTACAGGTATTCTATAGTCAGTATCTCTATCAGTGAGGAAATTCCCCCTGAAATTCCTCTTGTACTGTTTTTCCACTGATTCTGAGTCAGCAACTGTTTTATTTGTTAGGCGTAAAATATCTCTGACCAAGTCAATAAAAATCCTCTCACATATAAGCTGCCATGTTTGTTATCAACCCGAGCCTTGCTCACTGATTTTGATGGACAAGGTTGACAGATAAAACAAAATCATGATGAACAAACATGAAATAATGAAATAAATTATGAAATATCTATAAATTAATTTTAATGAATTAAATATTTTTATGGTTCATGTAATTAAATATTTAAAATATTTAATGATACATTTATAAAATTAATTAATGCTTTAGCTATTTATTGAATTGTGTCACTTTTGGCTCTCCATACCTTGCAACAAGAACTCATGTAATAATTAGACTATGCCTTTTTCCAGCTTTCATTATGGGCCATCATTTATGGCCTTAAAGTCAGTTACCTCCACTGTGGGCAGCTTTACCTTACTAGAGTTAAAGTAGCTCATCATCTTGGATTAACAAGACAGTTTTTTAGGTCTGGTGCATTCAGGTTTTCGTATAGCATGATGACACTGGCAGCTTCACATTCCTGAGGTTACCAGGAATCCATTGATACCAAGTTTGTCCTGATCCATGAGTGGGAAGGAGCTGAAATATCCAGAGAGAACCTGTTTTTACTGCGAGGTCCGCGAATTTATTGGCGGTGGCCGCGGTAATAATTTTAATAATACTAATGAATTTATTATTAATCTTGATGGTGAAACTAAAGGCGTCTAACACTGAACATGAATGCAGCTTTCAGTCTGATATTAACTGGGTTCTGCTGCTGCTGCTCACCTCTCTTCTTGAAAATCCTATACTTGCTTCTGTTCAATTAACTTTTTCTCCTTCATTTCTTTTCTTTTCTGGAAGCCAGGTTTCTCTTTCTTGGGGAAAGACATGACTTTCTCCTGCCTCCAGCTCTGGCTGTAGGAGATATCAATGTCTCATAGCTGTAGATGCTGGGTGCAGCCCCTGGCCGCAGGTGTGGACTAAACCACTTTGCACATTTTTAATTCAGTTATTATTTTTAAGGCAAAATTCTGTTTTTTAACCTCTTTATCCAGATAAAGGGACGTTTATTAAGACATTAAGTTAATCGGGTGGAAAAAAACACAATAAAACATTTTTATTCAAGGCTGTCTCAGGGCCCCTCCCTGCAGTGGGCCCTGGGTAAACGGTACCCTCCCCCCCCCAGTCCGAAGCCCCTGGCGCTAGCTACAGCAGGGTTGTTTATGACAGTTGTAATTCCACTTTCAACCAGTAGGGTGGAGGAGCAGGAAACAGCTTTGTGTGACTTTAAAATATGTCTGAATAACAATTAACATAACTCTACTTGTTGCGTTTACAGCAGTGCTGAGTTGGTTTGGTGAACAACATCTACAGATAGATGCATTTAGCTCTTGTAGCCTCTGGACTGATGCAAAATTATTGTGAAAGAGCACACATCAGACAATTTTCTTCCCAAAACACAACGGTGGTCCTGGGTCTATAAAAGGTTCTTGGTCCAGAACTGTATCACCAGTTCAGGGGTAAGGAAATATGAAGAGATTTAGTGTTTATAGGGCAAAAATACTTAAAATATGTCATCATAAGTGTTATTTTTTCCTTAAAATGAGCGTTAACGTCTCAAAACACACCAAACGGTACCACGGCGGATGCAAAAAAGAACTGTGACCTGGTTTCACACAAATGTTTTGTTTATGGGTGTTACTGTATTTAATAATGCAAAGCTTCATTTTGTGCAGGCGTAGTGCGTGTCAGAGCAGGCGGTTGCAGGTTGTTTATGGTGTGTTCAAGTGCTTTTTTTCCTATGCTGGCAGAAACTCAGCAGGGATGCTAACCACTGACGCTGGATTTTGACACCAGTTTAGTTAAAATGAAGTTTTACACTCAGAGATGCATAATTCCTCCCTGTGGATGTTTAAGCGTTGGCATGATCCATATTTACTCTAATCTTAATGCTCTTTAAACCGATGAATAAAAAAACAGAAAAGAAGCCTTAGCTCGACCAAACACCCATGAGGAAAACCATGTTTTCATGCAGTCACGTTATATTTCCACTAAAGACACAAACACAATGAGTTGGACGGGGATATTCAGCTGAATTAAAGCATTTTCTCTATTTCTTATATGATGCATGTTTTTGACAATTTATTGACAAAGTGCTTCAATGCGTTTCCTCCAGAGGAGTTAAAGTATTACATCATCTATGAATTTGATTTAAAAGTGTGAGAATAAGTTCAGAAATCACAAAAATGAGTATCAACGACATGATTTCATCTGCGTAAACACCAGCGGCCAAACAGCTATCCAGTTTGGGTCTAAAAGAATGAATCCAGAATAAAACCAAAACTTTGCTGCTGTGTGCTACAACACACGGTCCACGAGACAGCTGTGCATCTCTGATGCAATCGCAGCTCTCGACGAAGGGCTTAAAAGCTGCGATCACAACACAATCAAGCCATTGTGGCTGCGCTGAGTGCCTGTAGCAGCTGGACCACACGGCGGTTCTTCTGGAGCCCGACCCGTGGCGATGACAGGCTAATCTCTGCCCAAAAGCTGCCTTCTCCACAGACGGAACATGATAACATGATGGATGAGTGTGCGGACACGCCAGAGGGCCGAGCTGGCACAGAACAACAACTTTTACGCTTCTACTGGGTGGCGCGTCACAATGGCCTCTTCTGCTATGTGTTAATTAACGTGTGATGAATGCTCCATCTTTACAACTGAGGAGTGAAATCCAGACGCGCAGCAGAGCTGAACCATTTGGTCTCCTTTTTATTTTCTTTAAAAACAGAAGTTACAGGAGTAGTTAAACATTTTGCATTGTATAATGCATTCACAACAGCGTCCTTTTCTCTTAAAGGCAGGAGATTAAAAGGGAATCTTAGATAAAAATAAGACAGATTGTAATTCTACTAAAAATGTAGAAAATGTTGTAGAAATGCAGGATAAATCTCAGAATAACATTAAATCTCTCTCTGTGGTCAAATGTCAGAATGTCAGTCATCGAATGTGTATATTTATGAGAGGATTATGCCTTGACTCAGGCTTCCTGTGACCTTTGACCCTCCCTTATCCCTATATGTTTCAGACCAACGAGTGATGTGTGGAGCTACCTTTGATGTTCTCAGAGGCAGGCACGCTGTGCTTTGACAGAAACTTAAAGATGATTTGTTTTTAACTGCATGGATATGCTTCATTTTATTTTCTTTGGTTTTATTCTTCCCATTTCTGTCATTTCTGAGGAGTGAAATGGCTGTTTTTGTTTCAGAAGGCAAGCCTCCGTGGTCTGAAAAGTTTAAAGTTACACTTGAGTTAAAAGCAGCACTTGTGCTGCATTTTCCTCTTTGTTGGTGCAGATTGGCTGAAACCAGTCAGTCTAAACAGGCTGTCAGTCCAAAGGGCCGACAAAATAACGCACGCACGCTAAAGTTCAGTTTAGAGTCTTGCATGTATTATAATAAGATCTTAGCTGTGATTCTACTTTTCATATTTCACCCCCAACCATCTGTAAATTACATAAACATGACTAAGATGCTAAATAAACTACCACATCAAATAGTTTAGAAATCAAGACTAGAATCAATGACCAAAGCTAAAACTGGGTTTATTTTAAAAAACAACACAAAAGAAAATAGTTTTGCTTCTCTCACCAGTGTTATCTTGCATGAGGTAAACTTTATTTAATTTTAAATACTTAAGTTTAATATTTTTGAAGTGTGCTAGACACTGTGTCTCTGGATTTGAAGCGATAAGGAGAAATTTTATACACAGTTTAATGTGTAGACTGGTGGTTAAGGTTTAGTTTCACCAAAACTTAGTGACACCAGTTATCTTTTTATTGGAAGCATTGGATTACATTTCTATATGTATTTTATATTTTTAGTGTCTAATGTTTATGTATTTTATTTTTTAATGTATTTTTATGATACTTTTATTTATCTTTTATGTATTTGATCTTATTTTATACTGGACCAGTGTTTCTGTTAGTAAAGCTCATATAAAGCTACAATCCTATAAATACCTCCCTTAGTTAACACGTATGAAAAAACACCATTTTTATCAGGTTGTATTAATTTAATTTTACTCTGATTGATTAGGACAAAATCCTCGGCTTTAGCGTGAATAATAAGTCAGAATAGCAGAAATAATGTGAACTCATCTCTTTTCTTTCTGCAGTTTGTGTTTATTAAACACCTGATGGAGCTGAAAGCACATTTCTTTAGTTTCAATCAAATCCATAAACACCATTTGAAATAACACTGTCAGCCCTTTTAGCCTCACCACCTTGACTTTATAGATCCTGGCTATAGGCAACTTCCATTTGTGATTGATTTGCTGTTTAAAAAATACCGATCACCGTTTAAACAAACCAGTGCTGTTAGAAAGATGCACAGCAAACTGTCTCCCTTCACTGTGATCTTTTACTTTTTCTTTATTTAACCCTTTAGCGTTCTATCGTCCGCCCATGGGACAAAACGCGTTCCATTCGTGTGACTTTTGATCTGTCGTCTGTTCGCCTGCGCCACTAAAAGTTTTTTTCTTCAGTCAAGGTTTGATTTGAATCTGATCACACCCGCTGGACAGGAAGAACTACGACCCAAGCCGTCATCACATCACTGTCCACAAACACAAAATAATACATTTTAGTTTGCACCATGCAACTTTAAACAGTTCTAAATATAAAATGTTTTATATTTCAGGTAAAAAAAAAAAGTCGTATCAGGAAAAATGTGTGTGTGTGTGTGTGTGTGTGTGTGTGTGTGTGTGTGTGTGAGTGTGTGTGTGTGAGAAACTGTATGGAGCCCAGGATAAACAGGACGGATACAGTAATAAGCACAAAGTGGAGGTGCATGGAGCAGCCATGTATTATGAATGAACAGCTGAGCCACTGGAGGACGATGCCTGGCAAATTTACTTATTTATTTATTTTTTACACATGTTAGAGTGCCATGCATATTTCATTGAGTGTGTCTGGTTGGGCTGCTCCTTTCCCGGGGAGCCTGACAGATGTGTGTGTGTGTGTGTGTGTGTTTCAGTTGAAACAAAAAAAGCATCAAAAACAAGCGTGTGTGTGTGTGTGTACCTGAGTTTCAGATTTGATGGAAAACCTGCCTGCACAGAGAGAGAGAGAGGTACACTAAAGAGAGGAGAATCAGCGCTGACACCTGATTCCTGTTGTAGTTTAGTAGCTGCTTGAATCAGTGCTGATGTTTGATGATTTTGATGTTTTTGTCCTGCAGGCGTGTGGAGATCCAGCCTTTAATTTTAATTAAGTTATGATAAAATACAAAAATTCCACATAAATCCCTAAACAAATCCATTTATTCTGAATATTTTAAACATTTTGGTTTGATTCGACTCTTGCAGTCACTTCTGCATCGACTGATTGACACTTTTGTCGTCTATCAGCCAGCTTCTCTAACACACTGTCAACAGATATTTTCAGATTATTTCTTGCGGAGGTGTCGAGGTGACTCAAGGCTCATTCATCTCCGTGCTTCAGTGTGTGGGGCTCCTCAACATCACACCGGGGCTCTGACAGAGATATTTATGCCTATAATTTAGGATTCTTTCACCAACATCCCAAGAAACCAAAAAGTCAAGAAAGACAAAATCTGCATCACAAATGCAACCGTTTTACTTCTGAGTAAACTTTTACTTCTGCTGCAGCTTTAGCTGAAATTTAAATGAGTAAATATTTATTATTTAGGCACTGTGCTGGTTTGTGTTTATGAAAAAGTTTTACTCTTTATGAAATCACTTGGAGAAACTTATGAGGAACAGAAAGTAAAACATTTTGCAGAATAAACAAGATTTGACTCAAAAACTGAGAAACACGTTAACTCTGCACCTTTTTCTCCTGTGGAACCTTAACTCTAGATGTCCCAACAAGTCGGAGTCGTTTCTACATTTGTTTTAGTTGTAACTTATTCTTGATTTTAGTTATTTTTGCATGTATTGAATTTGACTTCCCACAGTTCTCTATGGGATGTTTCTCCAGGATTTCAAAAAGATCCCTTTTCCAACTCTGAGTGCTGAAGTCTAAACCAGCCAAAAGAAAAGGAGTTGTGGTGTTCCACCGTTAGCTGTGAGCAGTGTTCAAATGGACCCAGAAACGGGACTCTTCATCATCATCACGAGTCACATTGGGTTGCAGTTATTGGAAAGAAAGCCCAACATCATCAATAGGTTCTACCTGAATTACAGGTGAAACTCAAAAATATAAGAATATGGTACAAAAATGTATTTATTTCCGTAATTTAGCTTAAAATGTGAAACTAATATATGAAATAGACTCATTCCATGCAAAGCCAGATATTTCAGCCTTTATTTGTTAGAATTGTGATGATTATGGCTTCAGGTGATGAAAATCTCAGATAAAAGGTCCAATATTCTAGACTCAAAATATCAGATAATGAATCCAGAACACCTGCAGAGGGTTCCTGAGCCTTGAAGACAAAAATTCTGTAACCTCTCACGTATGTCAGGGTGCCACTAGGGATACGTTTAGTTATTACCTGTTGATGAATCCTGATTTTTGTGTGTAAATATCTAAAAGAAGCCGTTAGTCTTTGGATCTTGAACAGCTCTGCACAAGAATGAGGCGTCAATCCATTCTTGCATTTTGTTTTTATTGATCAATTTTTCTTTTATTCTTTAAATTTTGATTCTTCTGACGTGTTTTTAGAGCTGAATGACCTAAAACCTCATGTTTGCTCTGCATGAGTGCAACCATTCAGTTTGCTTTAAGGAAATGTTTCACACTGAATCAGTCTGAAGTCAGGTGAGTTCTTTATCTGCTCCCTTAAAATAGATCATATGAACATCACTTTAATATTCTGACTTAAAGCAACATTCTGCAACTTTTACACCTTAAAATAATGTTTATTGTAAAGTTTCGGTGGCATACTATCATCTATTATGTTCATTTTTTGCACCTGTGATAGTGTTAGGGGGTCCCAAGTCTGTTTACCGCACTGTACAATTTTTTGCTCAGGGTCGAAACAGGAAGTACTGACTGCGTGTCGTTTTACGGCAGAATATGGCAAGCCAAAGGGATAAAAAAAGTGTGCATTCTAAACGTGCGTTATGCCCGCCAAAATGTGCGCCTTGAACGCACTTTTTGACGTCAAAGGGGACTAAATAAAGCGCATCCTATAATCGCTCGTTATGTAACGTTATGACATAACGCGAGTTTAGAACGCAAGTTTTTTTTATCCCTTTGGCTTGCCCTAGTAACATAACGTAGACCCGCGGTTTAGCAATGGTAAATCCACCAGAGAAAGCTAGAAATCCCTTATCAGAGGAATCTAGGAAAAGAAAAAGAAAACATGATAGATCAAGAGCAAAGACCAGAGTTATTATTGGGCCGTCTTTTCCTCACTGGAGAGCTCTTTTAGAAAGAACGGCATGAACTACGGACTCTGACCTAGCCGTGCTGCTAATGGCTAGGTCAGTAATAAATGATTTCACCAGGGTTATTGTGTTTGGTCGGGAATAAAGTTGTTATACAGTCCTGATAAAACTATTTATTCAATGTGTGAAGGTGGAAAAGTTTGTTTTCATTTTTTTGCCTGACATTATGGTTGTTTTATTTTAAAATGTTCGATTTAAATAATTGATTTTACAACAGTGACATTACGCAGCAAGCCTTGAGAGGGCGGCAGAGAGCACACATCCACAAAGTTCAGGAATGTTGCTTTAAAGCAGCAATCCGGAGTTTTCCCCTTTCAGGAATTATGTATGATTTTTCAGAAATCCGTAAAAGTGATTGTCTTATCATGTAGTGTGATATAATGTAAGCAATACGTCTGTTTTTTTTTGCTAAGCCCGCCCCCTAACCTGTAAAATCCATGCAATAGGAAACTGAGCGCCGACCAGAACTAACCAATAGCGTTACACTACCGCTTACGTGCTTCAAATTTTAGGAAGTACCTCGGCTGATGCAGAGTTGATGAACTTTTCACGGACAAGTAAGTCTTTAAAATATAAATATATGAAAACACAACATGACATGAGAATAATAACTGTAACACATGTTTTAGCTCTGTTTGTCGACTGCAGAAGCACATTCATAAACAAGAAACGTGCAGTCGCCATCTTAAATTACTGAGTTGACCCGACTATTGGTGTGATACGCTTGTCTGCCACTAGATGGTGCCATCAGATAAAAGAAATAGTGCTACTTTAATTTCCTCCTGAATGAGCGGATGGTGTTATGGCAACTTCATGAAAGATTAGAACGAGTCAGTGACCTGCCAGAGCACATGTCTTGTATAATCATCACATCCCGAACCGTTTCCACCCTGACCGTTTTAGATGTGACACTCTGAGCCTGTTTGGTGACGACTTTTAGCTTTAGTCTGTTAACCCGAGTTAACAGTGACTTGATGGTTTACACCACAACAGCTGTGGCGATATATTTGTGTCACTAGTAAATGTGTTTAGCCATTTTCTTTCCTTTAGCGTCGTTAACTGTCAAATCATGGCTGCACTGTTCAGTAACAAATGATTTTAAAATAGTGAAATTTTTGCTGTGAAAATGTCGTGACATGTCTTTGTGAGAAAAGATGTTTTACAAGTCATGTATATTTATTCTTTATGATGCAGGATGGAAGATGCTGCATCTTGCTGGTCTCTTTGTGTCTGAGACTGCAGGAATTATGGTTTTAATCAGAACATCCTAAAGACCTACCTGGCACCTACATGTCATTATGATGTAACTGATCATTTAGTCTTATTTTGAAACGATTCCACGTGTTACAACAGCATCAGTGTTTCCTTCTTCTGCATGATTCATCTCTCCGTCTGTTCTGGTGAAACCGAAGCGTCCTGTTGCAGTTCCTCCCTTCGGTCCTGACCTTCTGTGTCTGACTGATGTTTTTATTGGTGTCCTACTGACTCTGGAGTGATGCGCCTATTAAAGAGGTCACGGAGGTCCAGTATTTTACTCCCCCACTCTGCTGCAACTTGACAGCACGGCTCAGGCAACTTTCCCCAAAAGAATCATGATACTGAGTTTCTTGTGCTGTTTCCTCACTTTTAAACAAAGATCGACGACTTCTTCTTTTAGGGGTTCTTTTTGCAAATTATTGACGGGAAATGAAACATCAATTCTCGTCTCCAAGTTTTGCAGCAATTTAAATTTGTTCCCCCTCATTTTCAGTCAATCACATGATCCTGTTGCACAAGTTCCTGATTACATGGATGTCATCGAGGGTCCAGATGCGGTCTAGAGGGGTGGGGGTGCAGGGTCTCAGGGGGTGGGTTTTCAGAAGTATGCCACAGTAATTGAGTGAGGCTTTTCAGACAGTGGAGGAGCTGTGAGACGGGAGCTGAGTTATTTACTGTCGAAACCGTTTTGACAAGGCTGTTACTCACAAATTAGCTGCGGTCAATAATTCAGCGTGTTTACGCCGTTTAACTAATTCGTTTGTCCCATTTGGTAAAAAAAGAAAGTGACGCGAATGTGGAGGCAAATCCTCCGAGAGGAGGAAATGAAGTTGTGACTGAGGCTGCAGCTCAAATTAAAAATAAGACGAGCCTGGATGATAGCTCCAAGCTAAAGCTCCTAGCGAGGGGTCTACTAAATTATTGAAATCGTGCAAACTTACCATATTTTCACTCTTGCCAAAGACGCCAAATGATGAGTGGGGGTGGGGGGGACATATTTATCTATTCCCTAAGTGCTTCAAAGCACCCAAAGTGTTACACAGACCAAGTGAGCCAAATACAAACACTTAAAAGGAAATGTGATGATGCAGAAGCCAAATGGTGCCGAGCAGCGCCTGTAACAGGAGGCAGCGAGCTAGGGGAGTTTTGAAGAGCCATGCTGGGCTGTTGGCGGTGCTGACATTCAAGCCGCGACACAGCTCACCGGGATGCGATTTAGAGCGTGTACTTCCACCTTCCAAATGATGGCACTTCTAAGAGGTGAAAATAGATCCTCCTGCCTTCTCACGGAGTTCAGAGGCTCTTTATTTCTGCAACTGAATCATGAAAAAGGTCTTTTGGAGCCGTGAGGCACATTAAGCTTAGCTTCGGCTCGGTAACAAACCTTCCTCAACTCATTAAAACTAAGTGGAAAGTTACAATGAGCTTCCTGTAAAAAATAATTGGATATTTTTGGATGTTTACCTGAGCTAAAAGGTGGTGTTTCATGGACGAGTGGGCTAGCGCTCTTTTATAACATCAGGTAGGAAACGATAAACCCTGTTTTAATGATAAGAATTTCATGTAGATTTAGTTTAGGTTATTACTGCTGGAAACCTTTCACAATAGAAGCATTTAGTGGAATCTCTTTAAAAACAAACAAATGACTTCCTGAGGAAAACACAAATAGACTAATTCCTCATATCGCTGCTTGTTGCTTTAGAAATCACATCTTGTGTTGATTTCACATCTGGGACCCAGAGACAAACGTCTGCTCCCATCAGAACCTGTAATGGATCCTTGGGAAAAGTTTCAGGGACACGCTGGAACATTTCAGCTCAACATCTCTGGGGAAATAATGACACTAAATGTTGATACGGGCCTTAATAGAACTGTGTAAATAAATCGAGCTTCAGTTTGGGAGTAAAATACACAAAATCAGAGTTTCAGACGCCAAAAACCATTTAGCTGAAAGGCTCAACTTGCTTTATTTTGAAACTTTTCCCTCTTTGAGTTAATTACTGAGATGAAAAGTATATTGAGTTACAGTTTCCATTTAAACTGATAATCCTAATTTAGCCCGTTTTAATTTGGAGAATTAAAATGATTAATTGGTCACACTTGAAGGGATTGGACTCTTTAAGTTCCTCAAAGTTTGATTTATTCATGATTCAGAGACCTGCGAGGTGATTTATAGAACAAATGTTATAGCAGAATGTACTTCTGATACATTTTTAATATTAAAACAATCATAATCTTTCAGTTTATAAACTGTTTGTGGTACTGAAATCAGCTTTTATGCCAAAATGTTATTTTTCTCTATCTGAACAATGGCTTTAATTCAGAAATGTAACAAGAGGTAAAACTAAATTCCTTCCCCTTTAATGCTATCTGAGAGAGTATAAAATAAAAACTAGATACAATAGAAAGTTCATTTGATTGAAAATCCTTCTCATCTTCACCACAATGCATCAAGACCAGATTATAACCCCACCCCTAAAAGTCCATGCTTTTATTTTGTAATTAAGGATTCATAATCGGCTCTATGAAGCACGATTATTGGTCTCAGCTTTGAATTGTAAAATGCATAATCACTTTATGTCCTAAACTGCTCATTCATTCATCGTTATCTGACTTACTGTGTAGAGATTTGGGGCAACACGTACAAAAGTTCACTCTTGCCTCTGTCAACGTTGCAAAAAAGGGCTGTGAGGAATCTATAATGCAGGGTTTAGAGAACATACCAACCCACTGTTTATTCATTCTAAAACATTAAGATTCAGTGATGCAATAAATCTAAATACAGTTGTATTTTTGTACAAAGTGCACAATAATTAATTGCTGGATTAGTTATTAAAACTATTATTGTTGTTCAGCACCTTGGGCCCTCTTGATTGGGGGAAGGAAGGGGCTTTACAAATTTGAGAAAAATAAATGTAAATGACTATAAGCTAATCTTCCAGCATTCATATGCAAGAACAACACTGAAAAAATTCTGCATCTCTGTTTCTGGTGTCAAATAGACCTCAAGCAATGTCCAACTAAGACTAAACAATGTTATAAAAATAAGAAATTAGAAAATTGTATGGAGGGAGAGAACTCTTGATTAGAATGTACAAACTGTTCATTGTGACATACAGGGGGTTGATGTCCATGTGTGCATGACTATTACTGTATGTATGTAAAATTATACTAATGATCAAAGTTTGATTAATCTGGAGACTATTGAATAAGAAAGGGAGCGGAATTTTATAAGCGAGAGCGTCATCCAGCTCCCATTGAACATGCTTCTTATTTGTACTGAGGTTTTTAAAAAGAGGCTGAAGACCTACTTTTATGACCTGGCTTTTAACTCTGTGGGTTAGCTGTTGCTGATGTTTTTACATGTTTTTAATCTGTTAGACTTGTATTGTTGGTTTTACTTGTCTCTGCTGGTTTTATTTTTATTTTGGTTGTACGGCACCTTGGTGGCATGCTTCATGCCTGTAAGATGCTTTATAAAAGGCTGATTTGAGTTGATTTGATACCATTTTTTTCTTTTTTTAATTCTTCTGATAGCTTGCTGTACTTTATCAGAAATGTCACCATGTTTCACTCATTCTCTTGTTCAACTGGTTCAATAAACCATTCATTCATTCATTGAAATGTCACGCGTCCTCTAGAATAGAACACAAGCTGCAAACAGAATAAAAAACACGATCAGATGTCAAAAATCACCAAAACGCCGCTAAAGCTAAAGTTTGCAATCCAGTAAAAACATATTCATCTGTAAATATTTCTCAGCATGAAAAAAAAAAGAAATGTTTTTATGTACCACCCCCCCTCTCACCTCGGAGCCATTTTCAACCCCGGCTTTGTTATTTATCTATTTATTTAGCTGCTGGAGTTAAATGGCTTAGTGACAAATTAGAGTGTAACGATAATTGCCGTGATAGTTAACATCGCTGGCTTCTCATCGGACAGAGGAGGGAATTTCCAAGGCTTCTTTTCTCCCATTCTTATCCTGACGTTTTCACACCGCTTCAGCGGGAATGACAATCGCTGCCCTCAGCGTGAATGGGAGCTCTGAACTTTTCTCTTTTTCTTTCCTGGAGTCTGATGTGGCAATCCAGGGAAAAAGGAGGCCTGATTGGGACTACAATAAGGTGAGGAGTTGTTTTTCTTCCTAAAGTAGGCCGAGTTTGGGAAAAAAAGGGGAGGGGGGTCAAGAATCAAAATGGGAATGACATTTGCCATCACTGGAGGCCTGCTTTGTGCCAGCTATTGATGCGCTTTTCCCAAACACAGCCTGCAAGGGGGGAGATCTGCATTGCAAATTGACTGTGCACTGGCTCTTTTCACAAGTGCACAGGCGGTCCAGGGCACAGTTCCCACACACACCCCATCCGTCATCCCACCTCCCGCCCAGTGCACCCCCCCCAACCTCAGCTTGCCCCAGTGGCCTCATCGTAACAATGACTGAAACGGCTCAATGTTCTCCCGGGCCAGCTCCCTGAAGCGGGCGCTCACAGCGGGGGCTTTGTTCCAGCAGCGAAGGCAGGAGGAGGGTCCGGGTCAAAGGGGAGGAGAACCGCAGCTCTGACGGGCTGGAGTCAGAGCGACACCCCCCACCCACAGCCGGAATAATGTTTGCTTGTTTGTTTTCCTGCAGCCTGACCGTCTTGTCCACTTTTGTGCAAAAAGGTGAAGCGTAGTGTGATTCTTTAGATTACTCACAGCTTACATTATAAATGACATGTTTGGTTACCCTACCCACATCTGGAAAGGTCTAACGGGTTTCTGCAGTTTCTTTTTGCTTTTCTGTTAAAATTACAAGTCACAAAAATTTTATTCAACACCAGAAAAAAGTTCATCAATAATATTTCTGTCATACTTTTAGAATACGTGCATATTAAAGTTAAAGTCTGCAACAGTCATAGTCGACCAAAGCTGTCTGTATCAGGCTTCATTTGGATTTTTATGTTCCGTGCAGATTTAAACTTTCTTTTTGACAAACTCACTGAGCAGAAAAATCTTCCTTTAACTGTTGTTTTCCTGCAGGAGGCGAAAGGACATCACACGCCTCAGGTGACGTGAACCTGGGGAGAGCTCTAATCAGTCGGACTGGCTGAAACCCGTCTGTGGGAGGACAGGCCATTAAATCACAGAGGTACCAGGGTGGGTCAGTGCAGGTTTGTTTTCCTGCAGCAGCGCAGCACGCAGCCGCTTCACAGTTCAGGTTTCAAACAGAAAAATCAAAGAATGACTGCGGTAACTCGTTCTTTCTGCTGTGTTTTACTATCCTTTTGTCTGTAGTTACTTTGCTTTTATAGAAGCTTGTTTCCAACTTTTGGGACCTTTAAAAAGTTTTTGACACAAAGGTGAAACTACGCCTTGTGAGCCCGGCTATAAACAAACGATTTGGAAAGAAAAAGAAAATTTAGTTTTCTTTATAGGCCAGAAGGGAAACCGCTACAGAGATGGAGGAAAGATGGAACCTCAAAGTGAATTTTTCTATTCATCTTGTGTCTTTTCTCCCGGTCTTGTTCTGTTTCTGTTGTTTTATTATTTTTGGATTTAGGTGTGGCTTGCTGAGGTTGGCTCCCGTTAACTGATGCTCCATTCCTGTTTACTCGTCTGCAGGGACATGTTGTCCATTTTCTTCTGCACATCCAAGATTGGGTCCAGGAGAAAAGCCCGAACATCCTTCTCTTCAATGATTTTCTGGATCTCCTGAGATCTCAAGCAGCAGCTGATGAGCATGTTGTAAAAGGTGTTTGTTTGGATGCATGGTTAAAAACACAGATACCTGTCAAAAAGACTTTCCCATTGAAGACCCAGAACTCCCTTCAGCAGGTTCCAGGTCTACCTCCATGTCACTAACTGGTCACATGTGCCTGGAAAACAATCAAAGGAGGCCTGAAACCCCTTCAGTAATTCATTTTGATGAAGAAGAGCATCACCTCCATGGATGAAGGAACTCGTCACCTTCCTCTAAGGTTGAGCCCAACTAAGGAAGCTCATTTCAGCTTGGATCTCATCCTTTCTGTTAGGATCAAAATCTCATGGAGGATGAGAATTAGGATGATGATGAAAGCTCCTTCATCACGACAGACTGGACCACCTCCCTTGTTACTCCCAAGCTCCCAAAACACGTTTATCTGACAGGTCTGAGTTCAAATCCAGCAGGAAACTTTAGTTTTTTATTTCTTTCACAGTGAAAATCATTTATTTTAACCAAGTTAATCAAGTTTCCTTTTTGTTTTCTACTCTGTCCAAAGCATTGATTTAATTAATAAAATAAGATGAATGTAAAAATGGTTTGGTAAAAATCCACACTTGGCTAAAATTAAACATGTTTTTGGTTTCTGAAAAAGTGAAAAAACATATTTTTGTGGCGACTTGAACCCAAGATTTTTTGTGTATTTTTAATTTCTCAGCTACTTGGGATGGAGTAAGACCTCAAACACACAAACTAAACCTTTTTCTTATAATTATCACTAAATCTATATCCTTGATTATGATCTAGAATAATAAAGCTTGTAAAATTCACATTTTATTTTTGATAAACAAAAGAGAAATGTGAATAAAGACAAACCAGATCACTAAAATGATTCATTATTTGCTGTAATTAGACGTCTTGAATGCATCTAGTCGTGTTTGCTGACTTGGTTTCTGAAACAGCTCAACTGCAGACAGGTGAATGATAAAATACTACAGCCTGGACCAAGAAATGCTCCGGCTCAATCAGGTTACAACAAGCATATAAAACCTGAGACACAACTAAATGACCCACACGGACCTGAGCAGTCAGACTTTCATGCTTTACACTACATCATAATTCAAACATGAAACATCTAATTTCCAGTGGAACAGCCTGCGTTTCTCATCAGCAGCTGGAGCACTCCCCGACTCGCTCATGACTCTACTTGAATTTGCAACTGAAACATAAAAGCGGTAAAATCCTTGGTGTGGAATTTCAGAAAGAAGAAAAAACTTCCTTTTGAGCCACAGTTAGGAGGTGAAAATGAGAATTTTCAGAATTGGACAAAACTGAGCTTTGGTGTCTCTATCCAGACTCTGTGAAGCTTCTCCGCCCCAGCTTCCATGAGACAACTATTAACGAGCGAGCTGATTTCAAAGACCTTCTGGGCTGCAGAGACTGCATGTTCGGGGAAAAAAAGCCCACATTGCTCTCTTGTGCTTTCTTTCTCTGTCTGCATCTCCTCTTTTCCCTTTGAGAGCTGACAGAAGTTTTGACAGTGGCAGTAAATTCACTTCGCAGACCTGCTGGGAGGCAGGGGAGCAGCTTTGGGAAGACCTTTCTGCACTTCAAGGACTGCGAGCGTCTGCCGGATAGCCTGTCAGAAATACTAAGGTTGATAATAAATTTGCCTTTGCACAGCTGCGGCTGTGAGATGAACGCAGAGGCACCGGGGTGAAGGCGAGCGCTAAAGGAGGCAGATCTATGTGAAGAAACTGGTTGGTTTTACTTTTATAGAATGAGCGATTGTTTAAAAAGTGAAGGCAAAGACGGAAATTTATGGCTGCTGCATTCTTCCTCACATTCCTCCTCACAAAGACGGAGTGTTATTTAGGAATTCATTTATACAGAAAGACTCACCAGAAAACGGTTATTTAATAGCTCCTTAACATCCCGTCAGCTGACAAAACAACCGATGAGTAGAAGTTAAATGATCTGAGTTCATTTGAGGTGTTTGTGAGTTTATTCATGAATAACTGATGTATTCTTATTCCTGAGGGTAGAAATAATTCAGACAATTACTGTCAAAGCTGCAATCCTCATCATATCAAGTGTTTGTTACAAACTGAAATAAATATTGACTGAACTAACAACCATCAATCTCCAGTGAAGCCAACACGGAAGTGACAAAAATAGCAGTTTCCCCCTTATCCACTAGGGGCTGGCTCCAGAAAGGAGCAAGTTCCCATTGACTCCCATGTTAAAAATGGTATCTTCACAGCAGAAATAAACATGTTTACAGCCTGGTTCAAAAAACATTTTAGGTGTAATAGGTCTAGATTACAGTCATGACAACTCTGAGTGGGGTTAATTTTTTGTAACCCATCTAAAGCTTGAAATCATGAATAATTAGGGGCGTGTCCTTTTGATTGACAGGTAGCAGATGAGCCATCAGCGCTAGCAGCTGCTTTCTGCAGGAAAGGCTTCAGGCTCGGCATCACGTTAAAGCCACATTGCTGAACTTTGCAGTTATATGGTCTTTGTCGCCCTCTAGAGGCTTGCTGCGTAACGTCACTGTCGTAACATTAAATCTCTCTCTGGGGCATAAGAGGCATGTTTACATTCCTAATGTCAGGCAAAACAACGAAAACAAACTTTTCCACCTCCACATTGAATAAATAGTTTTATCAGGACTGTAAAACAACTTTATGCCCGACCAAACACAATAACCCTGGTGAAATCATTTATTACTTACCTAGCCATTAGCAGCACGGCTAGGTTAGAGTCCGTAGTTCATGCCTTTCTTTCTAAAAGAGCTCTCCAGCGAGGAAAAGACGGCCCAATAATAACTCTGGTCTTTGCTCTTTCTCTATCACGTTCTCCTTTTCTTTTCCTATTCCTCTGATACGGGATTTCTAGCTTTCTTTGGTGGATCTGCCATTGATCAAGTCTCTAAACCGCGGGTCTACGTCATACAAACTTGGCTAGCCAAAGGGGTCAATAAAGCCCACGTTCTAAATGCCCGCCAAACCGCGCATCTTGAACGCGCGTTTTGATGCCAAAGGGGGCAAAAAATGCACGTTCTAAAATCTCCTGTTATGTGCATTTAGAACACTCGCTTTTTTTACCCCTTTGGCTTGCCATATTTTGCCGTAAAGCAGTAGTTCCGGCAGCGGTCACAAGTCAAAACCTGTATAGTGCGGTAAACAGACGTGGGACCCCCTAACACCATAAAAGTTCAGAAAATGAACATAATAGATGATAGTATGCCACCAGGTGTAAAAGTTGCGGAATGTGGCAGATGGTAGAAGAGTCGCTCAACTACGGTTTTCTGGCTGAAAGCGCCCGATGACCTCCGCTAGCTTTGATTTGCATCTCAGAGTTTAAGTGTCAATCATCTACCCTCACCCTCACAGCGCTGCTCTCGGCTCCATTTTTATATTTTCCGGGAGTGATGAGACGCGCGACGCGACCACGATATCGATGGTGGGAGCCGCCCACTGGACTTCAATTCAACTCTTCGGAAACCTACAGATGATGGTGTGGAGGGTTTGTTAATGTTTTCTATTGTCATTGGTTTTTAATCACGGTAAAGAAAGGGGTGCACTAGATCTGACATCACTTGTTTCTGCAGTCATAACAAAAGCAGAGTTTTGGAGTTTGAATAAAGGATATTTTCTACCCTACCGTGTTCTGTCTCAGAAACATCTCTTGATGTTGGCGTCATGTCAGCTTCATCATGACGCCTCATTGAAGCTGAATGCAGAACGGATGTGGATCAGAATCTGTACGGCTTCCTCAAAGACTGAAAATCATTGAGTCCGATCAGAGCATTCACATCAGCTGCGCTGCGGAGCTGCAGAATCTTTCCGTATGATTTTATATTTTTTTCCAGATTCCGCTTGCAGAACATGAGCCAGACAGGAAGTGAGATGTGTGGCAGCGAGGTGCATCCGGTTTATTTCAAAATAAAACCCGTGTTGCATCATCTGTTGCATCTTCTCTTGCTGTTATTAAACAGGGATATTGGTTCACAGTGTGGATTTTGTTTACCAGCTCAAGTTATCGTGTGAACTCGTGAGCAACGTTGCAGAGACGGTCTACACATGATCCACATGTAAATGGCAGTCTCCAGAAGATGCACAGATTCTGATCCACATATGTTCCATACTTGATATAAACGAGGCTTGAGTGTGATTGACACTGCTAGCCTGTCAGGTGTTCCGGGTTGGCCACACCCACCACTGTCTGTCTGTCAGAGAAGGTAATCCCGTGTGTGAGAGAGTTGGAAGTAAACAATCCCAGAAAAACATTTGAAACAGTTATATTTCCTCTTGCTGCTGAGACCATCATAAAAAATGAAACCTGGGTCACACACGTGCAGCAAAAAGAGTTGCATTTGGGTGAATGTTGCATGTTTTCATTACAGGATGATTTATCTGAGACATCTCTGAGTTAAAGTATGTTGCACAAATGGTCATTTTTATCATTCCGACATGCACAAAACATAATAAACCAACATTTTCACCATTTTTCTAACATGACTACAAGAGTTTTACCGCTTTAGTTTGAATAAAACCGAGCTGTTTGGGCTCACGTCTGTTAGAGGACTTCTAGGAGTCTGGACCAGAATGGATGCTTCAGTGATAATCTACATGTCTAAAGCTCTTAGAAAGACTTGAATTAGTGGCATTGTTGAGAAAACAAAACAAACCTAAAATAGACGCTCGTCTTCCTGATGAGGGAGCAACCTTGTGAACTCAGATTTATGGTCTTCCTACACACTTCCTCTGCCTCGGGCCATGTTTGCTGTTTGCTGTGCTGCGTGTAACAAAAGATGCACTTTTAAAAAAACCACATGAGGTGTCAGTTCGTCTGGTGTCAGGGGCATCAGCGCAGCGTTCCTCCAGTTACTGCACCAGTAAAAACTAAATGAATGCAGACACAAATGTTAAAAGGTTTTAATATTTCCTCCTGAAGTGTGAAAGTGTCAGTTCAGCCATGGAGCTGTCTTTTATTCATGTCATTTGCTTCGTACAGAAAGAGTTTGGAGTCTATTTGCGATACCATCTGATGCCAAGATTTTCAGTCTCCTTGGTTTCTTGTGCTACTTTCTCTCTGCTGAAAACAAAATGGTGCACTATTGGGTTTGTTTTGCTTTTTTGCACACCTTGCAGCTCGTGCAGGCCTGGAGAGTCCAGGACCTCCTCATGGAGCTCCCATGGGGGATACCTGGTGTTTGAAGCCATCTGCCTGGGCGTAAAACAAATAAAGGTTTATTTTTTAATGAGTAGGCAGACTGGCCAGGTAACGGAAAGTCAAGAGAGATCTATTAAAGATTTTATTTGATTGAAATAGAAAATATTTTTCAAAGTTTTTTGGACCTGTGATTATTAGATTTGTGAAAAAGCTAAAAATATGTTTAACTAATTCATTTGTGTTTTTAGACAGAAGTTATGGTTAAATGTGGATTCATTTAAACTTTTTTTATCTCTTATATAAATGCAATTTGAACAAATAACAAATAACTTTTTGTAATCAAAAATGTTCATTCTTGACAGAAATCTTCCACCAGATTGAATTTTGATTATTCAAATAATTGTTTCTTCTTCACTTTTAGTTAAAATGCAAAAATGTTTGTTTTTTATTAGTGTCAGAAATTGTTTTTTCCACCTTTCAAAAGCTAAATATTTAAGTTATAACAGATTTTTCTATCAGTTTTGGGGATTTATTAATTATTTACATTTCTACAAATTCACATTTGACTCTAGCATCTCTCTCTCTCTCTCTCTCTCTCTCTCTCTCTCTCTCTCTCTCTCTCTCTCTCTCTGTGTGTGTGTGTCTGTCACTTGCTCTCTCTATCTGTCTGTCTGACTGTCTGTGTGTGTGTGTGTCTGTCTCACTTGCTCTCTGTCTGTCTGTCTCTCTCTGCCCTGTCTGTCTCTCATATACATATATATGTATACATGTATGTATGTATATATATATATATATATATATATATATATATATATATATATATATATATATATATATATATATATATATATACTTTGTAATAACAACTCTTTAACAACATTTAAGATTTTGACAAGTTGAAACAGATTCAGACAGATTCCCATAGGTGTTAAGCACCATTTGTTAATTTAA
The DNA here is from genome assembly GCA_006937985.1 of Aphyosemion australe. NCBI lineage: Eukaryota > Metazoa > Chordata > Actinopteri > Cyprinodontiformes > Nothobranchiidae > Aphyosemion > Aphyosemion australe. Next base: position 143,728 of record SSNS01000551.1, on the reverse strand, counting down.
ACTTTACATTTAGCTCTTTTTCTTGTCTTCCTTATGGTTCATGTGGTTAGAACAAGTGAAACGTATCTTTTTAAAGTGATTTCAGACCTAAACTCACCCATATGCTGCACCATCTGTGCTCTCCATAGCTGCTCTGTTTGCTTTTGGAGCTGCTCACAACCTGGCAACCTCACAGCCTGAAACCCAAATAATGGACTGTGTGTTTGCAGAGGAAATCAACCCATTTCAGCTTCACATATGTCTTTTTCCACGCCACCCTCAGACCTAAATGGGCGACAGTTTTTCTTGGCTGCACATGCTACAGCTAAGCATGCTAGCAGGAGGGCAGCTTGCAGCATAAGCGCCTTCTGCTGAAGACTAATTTACGTCGGAGGGTCCTCGAGGAAAGTGTCTGTGCTTACGTTGGCTCAAAGTCCAGCTCCGCTTCAACAGAACTGACCTTTTCCAAGACAGTCGATCAACAAACTCCGTGGACACCCAGAGAGAAGGCAAATGAGGGGAAAACATGATTAGAGAGGTGTGCTGTTTGAAGGAAGGATTAATGAGTCCCATAAATACTTTAAGCAGTTGGGTGAAATGTTCATTTCTGACATTAAATAACAAAAACAGCAAGTCAGTGGATGAAACTGTTAATAAAATCACATAAATGTATTCAGAATGATGTAAAATGATGGTAGAAATATAAACTTTTATTCACATTTTCAGTTTGTTTATGACATAAAGTATCAGCACAGAACAAGTCAGTGTGCTCTCAGAAACGTGATTTAAGTGGAGCTCTTCTCAGTGTTTCAGGCTTTAAAACCTAATGAAAAAATAAAAACTGGATTCAGCGTTGGTGGTCTGAGCTTTTGAAAACAAAGCTGATGTTGTTACAATCATGCAGCGCTGCAATCAGGGCTTCTTGCAGACTCCTGCAGCGCATTTATGAGAATATTCATGCTCTTTCCCTTGAGTTGGTCGTAGTTTCAACTCTAGAGTCTGTTTAATTATAGATTTCTGAGTTTTGACGACTACTAGCTGCATCCTGCAGTTATGAATGCATCACTTACTAAGAGTTTGCCTAAAATAAGTAGTTTTTGTCCATTTTCTTAACATCTGGTGACACATCTGTACAAATCTGATTCTATTCAGACTCACGATGGATGCTTTTCTTTTACAAACACCTGGGAAGTCATGACCTTTGAATACGCTTTACTGTTAGTCTGAACGAACACCTTCATCAGAATATATTTGTCTGATGACATCATGATGTGCTCTGTTTGGAGGAACAGCTGTTTTCCCCTCCTTTGTGGAAGCATCAGGGTGAAAACGGAGATCTGCAGGTACACACATGGTCTCAGGGTGCTGCTGACAGCTGTGTGTGTACGTGTGTGTGTGTGCAGCTGCTGCAGAGGTTCCTGTGTCGTGTTTTTAAGTATGATTTGTCACACCGTACAGTAATTATGCTGCTGTCAGCACTCGCTCCTGCAGGGAAATTTATTTTTGCAATTTAATTCTGGGAGGAAACCCAACAGAAAGACGTCCATGTGACACGTTTGTCAAAGATGTGGTCACCTAACAGCTGTTCTGAGTCAACGGTCGAAGCGACGTCACTTCCAGTGAGCGAGGGTCTATTTTATACAAATTAGCATTAATGTGAAAGTAGGATGAAACACAGATGTTCATCCAGGACTAGGAGTCAAATCCAGTTTATGTTGGATTTAAATGACAGGAATAACATTCAGGCAAGAAAAAAGAGCAAATGTTACGTTTTTGTTTTGCTGTGGTTACAGAGACACTCCTGATTAAAAAAGCATCTATTCATCAATCGTTGGTCAAAAGGGAAACACACATATTGTGTGATGTTTGTTCTTCAGAGGAACCTGACTTGAGTTTTTATTTCTAATATGTTTTTATGATGTTTATACTGGGACCAACATGGATTTTACAACAAATAATAGATTTTGTTTTTGTTTAATGACTCGTTTCATCAACACAAAAATATAAGTTTTATATAAAAATACCATGAAAATGAATTTTCTGTAAGAGTTGGATTTCTTTTCTTATTTTAGACTGAATCCAGGTTCTTTTGGACCATGGAAACGACGTTCATTGTTCATGAAAGGCTGTGCATGTAGCATCGTGATGCACGTGTTTATAAGAAAAAGTTGCAAATATAAATTGAGGTAATGGGAATTCATTGAATTTTCTAAATATTTGAAATCCTTTCAAATCTGCCAACAGATGCATCATTTTTTCATTTGCATCTTCTCTGGTTTGTGATTTGAAGTCATTTTAAATTTTGAGCTATTTCAGGATTATTTTTTCCTTTTAATTTGAAAAATCAAATAACGTTTTGTTTTGATTGCATTAAACATTTTGACTTAACATATTGGCTGTGCATGTTGTTGTTTTTGGCATCTTTTAGTTTACCTCATCTTAAAACATCCAGACTAATGATGACTGCTAATGAAACATTTTTATGTGCAGATATCTGATTTATTACATGTTTAGAGTCCAGTTATTGGATGGGGTGTGTGTAAGAAATGCTGGAGTGATGAAATGAGGGGGACTGTGGTCCAGAGGGAGGACAAACCGAGGGGATGAATGTGAAGGGAGACGAGGGACCGGAGTTGGGTGGGATGTTGGGATAGCCGGGGGATGGGGCAGGATATCGGGGAGGTCTAGTTGGCCATGAAATTAAAAAGTAAATGCAACTTGAGACAAGGAAAATAAATAGTCAGGAGGGCCTCCCTGGGTTGGTTTAAACAGCCGGAGTGATTATTGAATTGTGTTGATTGCTTCCTGGCTCCCAGGCTTTAAACAGAGGACTACCAGAAAGCTCCGGCTCACATGACTTCACATACGTTACTCGTCTTTTCTGGGTTTCATATCAGGATGTGAGACTTTTTAACAGTAGTCCTTAATGTTCTAATGATGAATTAAAATAAGAGGAGGAACAAGAGCATTTAAATGACCCGCCTTCACTTTAACTTTGAGTAAACATGATGGATGCTGCAAGTTACAATGACAAACAATTTTGTAATTGGCCCGAACAGCATAATGGGGTTCACCGTATTGAGAATTTCCTGTTCAACTCCTTTAACGACCTCTGACCCCCACCAATCATTCCCATGCCCCCCGCCCACACCCACCCACCCAGTGTGTTTCTCTGAGGTTTCTGCAGAAGAAGAATCAGCCATGATCAGGTCTTTATGACAGATCAGCTGCACATAACTCTGAAAACAGCCCTGAGAAACAAACGCAGCATAAAGATTGACATTATCCTAAATTAGATGCCTAACTAGGAGCCTAACTAGGAGACATGCAAATCACACGTTTTTATGACAGAGTGGGACTTCAAATTATGTTTTGTGAAAGACTTTCAGCATTTCTGCAAGAGGGAGTCATTGGCCGTTTTGCAATATGCGTACTTGTCTGTACTTGTGTACTCGTGTGAAACGTCGTTATCGTTGGACCAAGTACTGTTCCAATCCTACGTATCGTGGCAAGTTCGCTCAAAGTTCCCAGGTGTGTTCTTGCTCCGCCCATTGTATCAAGGATTCATCGATGCATCCTTCTGCGGACCTGGGAGAGCAAATTATCCCATAATGCATTGCGCCGCTAACCGCTAACCCTAAACCAATCAGTTTTGATCGAAAGTGGACCAAATAAAATACAAATAATATGTTTTTTTTATTATTTTGTTATTTAAGGAACAAACTAGACTTTTATTTTATGTCAGGTCGTTTTTTTAACCAACAACGGAGTATGCTTCTGTTCCAAATGCCGTCCTCCCGTACTCGGTAGAACGGACTTTCTGGTGTCCTTGCCAAGATCACACTTGTCAAGTACACAAGAACGTACTAGCGTCCTTGAGTATTGATAAAACAGCCATTGTGCTGGCTAAGGTGGATTAGCTGGACTCCTGGTTTGAAAGTCTCCTCGTCGCTTTATTTTATTCTTATCTTTTCCATTTTTTTTTTTTGTATTTTTCTGCATTTGCAGCTGCATGGGTGTGTTATCTACTCGCTGACCTTTACGTACACCTCTACAAAACGTCTGGCAGCTCTTTCCGGTACCAGCATGATGTGCTGATTTGAGTTGAGTAATCCCTGCTGTAACCACAGTGGAGCGCCCCGGGTCAGCACACCGGTAAAGCAAGAGGCTGGTAAGTTTAAATAAAACCTGTAAAGTTACATGCATCACCTGGTGAAAGAGCAGAGGAACGTGTATCAGTGAAATCTGTGAGCTGCGTTTGCTCTCCACCACTGAGAAGGTGAAATATTTCACACGATACATTTATGTCATACCGCACTTACATTTGTTCACACATGTGCGTGACAAGGCTCCTTGGAGGTTTTTCCTGCTCCCTCTTTAGTCCAGCAGCGTACAGTCCAGCGCTGATGGCTGGCATATGTGGCCACAGCTCTCCGCTTGCACCATGACACAAGAATTCACACTTCTCCTCCAGCGAGCTTTGCCACCGACAGCTGCGCTTTTAACAAGAGCTCCGAGATTCAATTACTGGCCCAGCTCTAGACTGGAACCTCATCAGCTGAACCGCACAGGAAATTGCCTCTCACAGTGTAAAGGTGGTAACTGGATTGCTGGCCGCTGAGGGAAAATGTACACACAATGTTTCTGTGCGTTTCTGGTTGTGGATTGTTGGCAGATTGCATAACGGCGAGCTGGAGGCAAGATTCGATCGGTACAGTTTCAGAAAATCTGCTGGGATCTATGGAAAGGGAAAAGAAAAAGTGAAGTTTTAACCATAGAGGCTTTCAGGAAGTGGAGCCTCTGTCAGGTTTAATAGAAAAACCACGCACAGGAAGTCGACGTCTTTTAGATATTTGTTTCTTCCTGTGCCAGGCGGGGAGGCTTCTGTCTCTCCTCACTTCTAGGAGGCCATCACTCAGTGCTAGGGTAAAGGATGGCGATCGCTCGGCCTCAGAACAATATTTTCTCTGCAGGGTTTGATGCTTAATTTATGACAACATCTTATTGTATGTGATTGTTTACAGTCTGCTCACGGCTTATAAAGAGAAATGTGTGTGCACCCATAATGACCAAGTGCTAAAAGGATTCATATTTGATCCTGTCTCCTCTCATGGAAGAAGCCTGTCAGTGATGGAAAAGTTGGACGAAATGCATCATGACCATTTCAGACATCAGCTGTTTTTAGGTTACGAATATTTAATTACCCCTAACCCAGCACAATGACAAAGTGATCTTCATTCTTTCAGGCTGAGGTTTGAAAAACATCAGAAATGAAACCAAAAATGAAAACTTGGGTTTGACGTTAAACTGGTCAAACCCATCACTGTAACTGGGCAAAACCCAGGACCACACATGCCTTTGAGGTGCTAACTAGTCCCGTTTATAATATTTAATATAAAAAAGCTGGAACAGTCTCAGATTTTCACCTCAGCCATGAGTCGTTATGGAATTGGTTTTATTGCGTCTTAATCTTAGCTCAGAAGTTGTCGTATCATTTCTCAGGTTTGTTCCAGTGAAGCTGAATCATTCCTGGCTTCAGCTTCTGTTTCCTTTGTGGAAAAGAACGGGACAGTTCTGTTTTGCCAGAGCTGTTTTTGTGTCCTGCGAGTCAAGTTCCTGTCAGAGCGAATAGTTAAATAGCTCTGCTTAGCTCTAGAATTTATTTTATTTACTTTAACGGTTAAAGGGAACGACTACCTGGTTTTTATGGCAGCATTCATCTGTGGTCCCATTGCTTTCCGTGTTTCTGCTGTTCGACTTTGTGACTGACTGTAATTTGCACCAGATGAGGTTGTCGTTTTTACTGTTCGAATGTTAAAATGTGCTGCTAATTTATAGCAAGTAGCCTGGGAAAGTGGAACAAGCCGGGTGCTCCGTACCTAAACATCTGACATTATTTTGGAAATGTGATGTAAATGAATCAAGCTATTTGGGCATGAGAGAGAAGCACATAAAGTCTCCTTTTCCCTCCCTTTCTCACACACTGCTTGGCAGAAGCACTTCCAGGGTAAGTGAGTGGAGAGGTGGATGTTTTATTCATTTTAATGGCTAACACAATGCATGTCAGTTATTCAGAAAGCAAGCGTCTTTCAGGCCTCTGAACGTGGATGGAGTGAAAATCTGTGAACCTAAACCAGTAAAGCCTGAACCACACTTGACTTTCAGACTCTTCAGCTCTCACAATATGACACCGTTATTTAGAAAGGTAAAATATTCGACATAGGAGACGACTTTTTTCCTGCAGATGTGTCTGGTAAACCCATCAGTCGGCCGCCGCTGGGCAGAGTGCTGACAGTGGCTTCGAAGCTTTTGCTTCCAGCAAACTTATCATGGTGTCAACACACAAAGTCAGACCAATTCCCAAAAGCATCATAGTTGAAAACTTTCTTTGGACCAAAATAAATAACCAGAAGAAGAAGAAGCAAGTCGATGCACATTCCTTTTCTAATTTGGCCCCCCTGGATAAAGGCCGACTCTTTTTACTGCAGCATTTGAGTCATTGAGTGGCGTGATGGACTGTTGGACGGGCTAATCGTGGTTACTGAGGTCAGAACTTCCTCTGGGAGTCGCTGGCATCAATCACTGATTGCTCATCAGAATTCTGCATCTGCTCCCTACTGAGTTTCTTTTTCTGTGTGAACTAAGAAAATCATTGTATTGGTTTATTTCATGTTTATTGGATTTAATTCCTTTATTTAAATGTCCCTGATTCCTAACTTCCTGTTTGCATTATTCCTGCAGAAACACCAGCTTCACCCATTTTAACGATTTAAATCAGAATCAGGTTTATGGCCATGTAGGTGAGAGACTCGTCTACTAGGAATTTGTTTCGGTGGCAAGGTGCAAACATTCATACAAGTCAGGCAGTATATAGACTAGAATACATCAGAAATAATCTACATAGGAGACATAGCAAGAAAACCTATCAATCATAGGAATATAGGTGACTGGTGCAGGTCTGTGTGGTTGAAACGGTTGTTGGTTGTTCAGGAGTCTTACAGCAGAGGGGAAGAAGCTGTTTTTGTGGTGTGAGGTTCTAGTCTGTAAGGACCTGAACCTCCTCCCTGAGGGTAGAGTATCAAACAGTCCATGACCAGGTGAGAGATGTCAGCTGGTATCTGACCTGCGCGTCTCAGAATCCTGGAGGTGTACAGGTCGTGTATTGGTGGGAGGTTGCATCCAATCACCTTTTCTGCTGAGCACACGACACGTTACAGTCTTTGCTTGTCCCTGGCAGTGGCCCCCGCGTACCACACAGTGATGGAGGAGGTGAGGATTGACTCGATGATGGCCGTATAAAACTGGACCATCATCATGGTTGGCATGCAGAGTTTTCTCAGCTGTCACAGGAAGAACATCCTTTGCTGGGCCTTCCTGAAGAGGGAGCTGATGGACATCTCCCACTTGAGTTCATGGGTGACGGTGGTCCTAAGGAAGCAGAAGGATTCCACAGTTGGGATAGAGGTGTCTGTCACGGTTATGGGGGGCAGTGAAGTCCACAGTCATCTCCACTGTCTTCTGTGCGTTCAGCTCCAGGTTGTTGTTGCTGCACCAGGACGCCAGACGTTCCACCTCCCATCTGTATGCAGACTCAACCCCGTCTGAGATGAGGCCAATGGTGGTGTCAACAGCGAACTTGACCAGTTTCACAGACTGGGGGCTTGAGGTGCAGCAGTTTGTGTAGAGGGAGAAGAGTAGGGGAGCGATGACACAGCCCTGGGGGGTTCCGATGCTAGTGGTCCGGGTGTCTGAGACATTCCTTCACAGCCTCACGTGCTGCCTCGTATCTGTCAGGAAGTCTGTGATCCACCAGCAGATGGGGTCGGGCACATTCAGCAGGGACAGCTTGTCCTGAAGGAGATCTGGGCAGACTGTTGAACGCTGAGCTGAAATCTAAAAACAGGATCCTTGCATAGGTTCCAGGGGAGTTGCTGGATGAAGTGGAGGGCGAGGTTGATAATATGTTAAAAAATATAAAATATATTGTAATACATTTGCATTTTTTACTGCTCATACCTTTCCAACATACTTGTCTTGACCCTGCAGGGCCTAAGAGACATCATGCATGTGGCTGATTAATAAACTTGTGAGTGAAAACCACTCAGGTGGTACTCTGTGCATGCAACAATGACTTAGTCTGATTTTTCTCAACCTAATGTGTCTCTTCTAAATGTCTCTGAGAAGTTTGGTCTTGAGACCATGAGTAAACACATCTAGGAACTTATTCTGGGTGTTGTCTGCACACGAACGTGAAATTTCCACTCTGAAAACTTACAATGTGACATAAATTGTAGAGTGAGCTGGAGGAACGGGTGATTATTGTCCAAAGGGTCAAATTCTGAGCACTGTTTGTGTCTCAGACCTTGAATTATTTTAGAAAGCCTACTGGCTTAGAAGCGACGGATATTTAGGATTATTTTTACGATAATTTGACAATTACTGGATTAGAAAGGGAATGAGTTAAAGGGAAATTATCTTTGATTGTATTGGATCACGTTTTCAAAACCTTTAACCTTAATGTTGTTTAAACATCTTTTCTTTTTCTTCGTTTTGGAGAAAAAGGGTCATTCTAGAAATGAATATTCTTGATTTTATATGATTTTCTTCTTTCTATGACACATTTTAAGACTTTACAACCATCAATGTGAGCTCATGATACCCAGTTAGGCCTCGACTCGGTACAACACACATTTAGATGGACCCAAATTCACTCATCAGCTTTTACAGACTGAAATGAATCTGCAATGTTTGATTTGTTGTGTTTTAAAGCAAAATGAAGAGTGGGGTACAGCATCAGCATTCATTAGCTTTCAGCTTGGCTTGCTGCCTTTTATTGATTGCATGTTGTTTCTATTCAAGCCTTCAGTGAGCGGTGGTCTTATTTTGGATCAATGGTGCTCAAGAGTCGAGGTTCGTGTTTCTCCAGGCTGTGTTCGCTGTCTCTTTGCTTCAGAGCCAAAAAAAAGCATCAGTTACTCTAAAGAGTGGAAAAGCAAAAATCCCACAGAGGGATGAACTGGTGTTACGGAGAGGAAGGAGGAGGTTGTGGGTTTAACTCCTAATTGTTTGAAAGCAGTGAGTTTAGAATGCGGCAGCAGTTTAAAACAAATGAACAAACTTTGTGTCTGTTGAACGTGCCGATCAGCTCCATGCTCCTTATCGTACCCACCTCTGTTGTTTGACCTGACCCCGACTGCAGTGTTTACAGACATTCAAACAGTATTTTACATGGAGGACTTTGGTATTTTACCAGCCCTTACCTATAAACCTGTCAGCCATCCTCTCAGGTTGCCCATAATAAAGGCAGATTTGTTCAATTTATCATGCTTGATATTTTATTTTTTAAAGATCTTTAACATGATGCATGTTTAACATTTATTTGAGCAAATTAATTAACTTTAACTTTTATTTGAATGAAAAACAGAAGCAGTCCTGTGAGTTGACGCTGCTGGCCTGAACCTTCGTCTGAAGAGCTCTGTCATGAATCCTGTGGTAAAAACTGATGCTGGTCACATGTGCTTAAATCCTTCTTCTATCGCCTCAGATGTCTGTCAAAGGTAAAACCTTAGCTTGGAAACAGTTATCCATGCTTTTATAACCTCATGCCTGGACTGGTGCAACTCCATGTTAGTAGAGGTTGTCCAAAAAGGGTACTTCACGATTCGATTATGGGACTTCAATGTTTTGATTCTTCGATTATAATGATTGTTGGTTCGATTTGATTACTGGTGCCACGATTCTTCAATTATTGACATTTTTAATGCTTTTTTTCATACTAGATTGATCGTCTTCTTCTTTGTCTACATTTGTAAATACATAACCTATCAATTATCTCAGTAGTTTTAGTTCCTCTAAAACTACTCTTGGTAAGTAAATCATTTTTTTTTAACATTTAACTATTTTTCAAAGACAAAATCGTATTTTATGACTGAATGACTTGTGTAAATATTTGCACTTTGACCAACTTAACTTCGATCAGGGAAAGCTTTACTTGCACTAGTGCCCCCTCCAATCGGATGGGGTCTCGACTCGATTATTCGTATTAAACGGGAACATTTAAAAACTGCTAGGGAAACATTTTTTCTCTCCTTCCTTTACTTTATTTAACAACAGAACATTATTAGAAAACAGTTCAATAGCAAGCAAAACAACATGCCATCACCTCAACTGTCTTACAGCTTTTGCAATATTGAATAACATTTCATTTCTACTGGTATGTAATGGTGGCATGTCTATTATGTACGGGTTGGCAATAATCCAGTTTAAATTATGTTCACAGATGTGAATTACATACTACAACGGCTTGCCATAGGCCTGGGGCAGTGTTGCACAGACTCGTAGCAACAACATGACTCCTGGTAACTGCTGTGGCTCTGCTCCATAGCTGCAGACAGCTAAGAATAAACAGGATGGTGGGACTTTTCTTCTGCTTGTAACGTTTAGTCATTCTTAGTTCCATGATCATTGTGTTTTTATAAAACCCACGGCATGGGTCTGCTATCCGCTAGCTTAGCATTAGCCAGTCTGCCCGTGGGCGCGCTTTTGATCCCAAACTTTGGACCATTTCTGCTGGTTTCTCTATTTTCCTCCACAGCACCTATAGATTTCCATATTGTGCGCCAGTAAAAAGCATCTTCCTTACACAAAAACAAATAACTTACATTTGTTAAGGCTCCGGTTACGTGTTTTTGTTTTTTTAGCACCGTCTTTGCAACAAAGCTTTCACATTATTTCTTTTTTTATTTTTTAAGCATCGATGTTCATTAATCGATTTCGAGTCCTCGTGAAGCTTTGAGATGCATCGCCACAACGATGAATTGCACCCACCCCTACCTTACACTGGCTTCTATTTAGTGCTGGACAGTGCTTTGTGATGTTTAGAAAGTGCTATAAAGTTTGGTATGACATGATCTGCATATAAAATGATTTAATGTACATACATGGAGATCCTCAAAGGAACGCTGAGGACATTGAGGATCCACATAACTTGTCCTCCACTGAGGAGGTTGTCTGAAGGTGCCCTGGGGCTCACTGATTGAAGTGAGGCTGCCGAGCTCAGGTGCCATCGGTCCCTCTGACCACCAGCAGCAGACAGGGTGGGTTTATTGTCTTGCACAAGGACACAATGACAGACTTAGCGGGGCTTGAACCTGCAACCATCTGCCACCATCACTCTTTAGATATGGTTTTGGACCCTCAGAATTTCACCTCTGCTTCTTTGCAGATGATGTGGTTCTGTTAGCGTCTGAAGCCATGACCTTCAGGCTGCACTCAGACCTCTAAGATCCAAGTGTGAAGCAAACGGGACAAGAGTCAGCTCCTTCACCAAGACACCGTTGATACTTTAAGGTTCAAGAAGACCCTCAAATGTTTTTTCATGGTGAAGGAGCTGAACCAAAAGGCAAAGCTTTGGTCCATTTAATTCCCGTCACTCACAAATGGGAATTGGCTCAAAGAGCAACATCCCAGTCCTGTACGACGATGGGATCCATCATCGGGGACAGCTTTGCAAAAAGCTTGCGAAAAAATGTGCATTTTTTTTAATTGCAAGCCATGAAAATGTACTTCCTGTTTGTATTTTGCTGCTTATGTCTCTTTTACACATTATGGATCCAGATTCCTTCTTATCAGCCACAGAGATGCACCAGTATAAGAACATAACTGGTCAGTCTGAGTCAAGTGGGGTTTCCTACAACACAACAGCTCAACCAGCGCGGCCTGGAGGCTGTTCCAAGGTTAGAAAAATACATTTCAGCACACAGACTCCTTCCTCCTCCTCTCTCAGTGTCAGGGAGGTGACGGGGGTTGGGTGGAGGAAAGAACAGTCACAGCTTGTTAGTCTGAGCAGCAACACGTTTCATTTACACACTGTTATATCTGAGTCCTTATACATCTAAGTTTGCTCCTTTTTACTGCATCACTTCAGGTTTTTTTCTGCTCAACACCACAAGCTTTTCTGTGTGCCTGCTGTGGTTTCAGGGAAAAAATAAGCAGCTTTTTCCATTAAAACTACAACAGATTCTTTATTGTTGGGTGGAAAAGAAGTTGTCACTTTGGGATGGTGGAATGAATGCACCTTTGATTGGTTTAACTGAGTACACGAGGTTCTGGTTCAGGCCAGCGATGAGTCCCTGGAGCTCGACCAAAAAAGGAGTCAGGAACTCGTTCTGTGAGAACGAGAAGTGTGTTTCAGGGAGAAGGAGGAAGAGGAGGCGCAGCGAGAGAACAGGGTCTTAATTTAGGGTTAGGGTAACTCTGATATGATCTGATGCAGTTCATCTGTTAAACAGGAGGTAATTGGGGGATGTTGAAGTTTAGCAGCAAAATACATGCCCTAAATATCAATCTAGTCAAGCCGCACCTCTAAAGAAAGCTCAGAGCCTACAAGACCATTTTCTATGTGCTCCAAACACAACTACAACTACAATCAAATGAGTGATCAGAAATCCCTCTTCATGTGTTTTTGCCTTCATTTCTGTCTCTAATGATGCTGAATCAAATCAAATTACACACACATTCTATCAACCCATTATTATTATTATTATTATTATTATTATTATTATTATTATTATTATTATTATTATTATTATTTTAAAGACAATACCATTATCAAAATGTACTTAAAATAGTATTGTACTTTTAGGTGTGTCCTATTTTTGCCAGTGATATACATATATATATATTTTTTCTACAGTTTTGAATTGAAATACAATTTAAAAGCATTGTTTTTTAATTATAAGATTAGAAATTACAATAATAATGTCAATGACTTGTTTGATTCTCTGTCTCATTACTTTTCATTTAAAAAAATTGCTTTCGGGCAAATTTTCTTGAACGATTAAAATGCGATTAATCAAGATTAATTAATTACAAATTAATTAGATTAATTATTTTAATCAAGTCCCACCTCTAGTTCCAACATATAAAGAATTACATTAATCAAGTTGATTAAAGCATCATTATTATAATTATACAGCTTAATATTTGGCTGAATATTAAACATCAGAGTTCCTCCAGCAGAACCGTTTCAGGCATGAATGCAGACCTTTTATTTAGTTAGATGCTTTTAGCTGTGGCTTTTAACCTGAAGCACATTCCATTCTTTTCCATTTACTCTTTGTCTCAAGCACGTCCTGCTCTGCTCCGCCCATTTAGAGCTGCGTGTGCAAACAGACACCATCAGAGATGTTTTGTCTTGGCTCCATTAGCTGGAACACA
>SSNS01000551.1:110461-130491 GCA_006937985.1 Aphyosemion australe | reverse complement strand
GTACAGGGACCTAACAGCCCGTATCAAGGGGCCTGGTACCCCATACTCCCAGAGTACCCCCCACAGGGCCCCCCGAGAGACGCGGTCGAACGCCTTCTCCAAATCCACAAAACACATGTAGATTGGTTGGGCGAACTCCCACGCACCCTCCAGGACCCCCCCAAGGGTATAGAGCTGGTCCAGTGTTCCACGGCCAGGACGAAAACCACATTGCTCCTCCTGAATCCGAGGTTCGACTATCCGACGGACCCTCCTCTCCAGAACCCCTGAATAGACCTTACCAGGGAGGCTCAGGAGTGTGATCCCCCTGTAGTTGGAACACACCCTGCGGTCCCCCTTTTTAAATAGGGGGACCACCACCCCGGTCTGCTAATCCAGTGGAACTGCCCCCGATGTCCACGCAATATTGCAGAGCCGCGTCAACCAACACAGCCCCACAACATCCAGAGCCTTAAGGAAATCCGGGCGGATCTCATCCACCCCCGGAGCCTTGCCACCGAGGAGTTTTTTGACCACCTCAGTGACCTCGGCTCCAGAGATTGGAGAGCCCAACCCAAAGTCCCCAGACTCTGCTTCCTCACTGGAAGACGTGCCGGTGGGATTGAGGAGGTCTTCGAAGTACTCGGCCCACTGATCCACAACGTCCCGAGTCGAGGTCAGCAGCACACCCTCCCCACTGTAAACAGTGTTGGTAGTGCACTGCTTTCCCCTCCTGAGGCGCCGGATGGTCGACCAGAATCTCCTCGAAGCCGTACGGAAGTCTTGTTCCAAGAAAATAAAGGAAAAAAATGACACAAATTCAGCAAGTGCATTTCTAAATACGAATAAATTAGTTTTACGTGTTAAAGCTTTAGATCTTTTAACTAAAACATATTAGAAATACATACAAAAGCTTTTTTGCTTTATGCAGAAATGAATTAATAAAAAACTTTAATGAAAATTCTGTTGTTAAACATTCATGTGCTTTAAGCGTCGCTGTCTCTGTATTTAGCCGAGTCCTTTAGAGATCAACGAACCGTCCTCTTTAACGAGAGTCATCATCCTGCAGAGTTTTGGCTCCTGTTGTTTAAAGTTCCTCATGAGCAGCTTTTACATAATCAAAACACTTTAAGTAAACAGTAAACCCTCAGCAGCACAGATGTGATCCATCGGGTCGGATTCAGGAAGCCGGTGGCCACCTGCTCTGGCCCACTTGACCCCTCCACTCTCTTCCTGTCCCTCCTGCCAAACATCCACTATAAACTGGAGCTCATCTGTCGAAGCAGTGGAAAACTTTCTGATCTAATGAGAGCGCCCTGAGTTTACAGGACAAGTCAAAAGCTGTTTCCAGCTTAATCCATTCTCTCCAAGTGACTAACAAATACCAGGGCAGCAGCAACGGGCCGGTTCTGCCGGGTTCTGCCAGCTGTTGCACAAAGAGCAGCTTGTTAATTGTTTCTTTATTAGATTAATCTTGTTTCTATGGAAGGAGAAAAATGAGGAAAACAGCTGGAAAATGTTTTGTCCAACTCTCCTGTAGGCCGGAGGAGTTTGGATTAACTCATCATATCATGGAGACGGATGGAGGGGAGTGCACATGTGCAGGATTCATGTAGAAGATAATAAATGATTTGGTTTCTCTTTTTAGGAGGTAACATGAATTAATCTAAATCCCACCAGGTTTTAGACAGAAGCAAACACACAAAAAACAATGATCATCAAGATGTAACAACAGATTAAAACCATCCCTCCTTAGAGATTATCACACAGTCTCATCAAACCCTATCTGGGTTTAAAGCCTCCAGATGGAGCATCAGGATTAGTACCTTCATCAGAAACCTGCCAGATCCAGTCCAATACATGTCTGCTGCCCCCTGGTGGAGGATCTACTGGTGGAAAGGGTCTACTTTATTTTTTTATCACCCTTATGTTGTAGAATTAGATAATTAAAGGCACACTTGGCAGTTTTGGCTTGCTTTTAGCACCCCCTAGTGTCTGTTTAGTTGAACCAAAAGTAAAACGTATGTCCTCGCTCTGCGTTCGTCTTTTTAACACCTTGATCTAACAGCTGAAATGTCTCCTCAGCCTTCATTAGTGTCTACAGGAGCGGTTCATCACTGAATCAAACAAATCAGCTGTGTTCATGATCTAAAACATGCAGGAAACGTGCTGGAAGCAGACTGCAGCTCCAGGTATGTCAGCTCCACTTTACTAAGTCCAGCAGGGACCAGACCGGCACTCTGAAGTTGCAAGTGCGGTATTCTGGCCACAGAGGGCGGTGGGGTCTGAGTGACATTTCATTAACCCTGTAAAGGGTCATTTTAGCACATTCTGGCTCAAGAACATGATTTAAAATATGAAAAAGTTGCATAGTATGGCTTTAAATAAAACAGATTATTATATAGTTATTAATGTTAAACAATACCTTGTTCAGATGAATTTATATATTTTTTATTTAGTGTTCTTAAGTTTCTGATTTCTAGAATAAATGAAAATCTGATGGTTTAGTTTGTGTTATTTAACTTCAATAGGTTGTTTTTAATTATGCCTACAAATAATTTTAGCTTTGTTCAAAAGCAAACGCATTAATTACAGGAAGAACTTTTGTTTATTTTTTATGCTCTCTGGACTTTCGTGTTGCTCTTTGTTGATATATTTTCCAGGCTGTATTATTATTACTCACACTACAGCTGTAATGTCAGCAAGCAGAAATTCTCTCAAACTGCTTCTTCTGGCACTTTTCATGCTTTAATGATAGCATGCACCTCTGGTGAATCCCATAATAACCACATGGAACATCTCAGGTCTCCCTGCAGCATCAGGACCTGTTGTTAGTCCGTGTGTTTTCAGTCAGCCTGGGAGGTGATGGATCAGCAGTTCTAGAGGACCACTTATGTCCACTGGCCCTCACAGTTCAGATCCCACTGACGTGCATGTTAACGTGCACACCACCACCATAGAGAAGTATGAGCACTGGGATCAGACCATCTTGGTTCACACTGATCCATCTGGTTTGAAATGTTTGGCTCATATAAGCTAGCTCTGTTCCGCTCTCCCAGGTGAAACCAGGATAAATGTAACATCACCCTGGAACACCACTAGAACCAGTGATACAGTTGGTTCTTTCTGAAGTGGACTCTTAGAACATGAACATGCAACACAACAAATAGTGAGTTACCCTGATGGAACACTGATGGAACACGGTCACCACGCAGCGCAGACACCCTCAAACTCTCAACCTTGCTGCTACAGTTTCACTCCCACAAACCAAACATGTCAGATTTATGTGTCTCACACTGGCCACAATCTCTGTTTTCTTCCAACAGCAGAAGCAATTAGCGCTGACATTTGTTTTTGCATCAACATTCCAAACTTGACAAGTAGCTTCCCCCAAACTGAAAATGCAATCGCCATGTGTTTGCCCCGCCATTTCCCACGCTTCCTTTGCTTTCGCGGTTGCCTGCAACATTTAAATCCTATCTATGCACACACCTTTCACACATATGTTCAACCGTTTGTGTCACTTCTGGGAGGACAGAGTGGAAAACACACAGTTGCCCCGCAGCGGGCTGCAGCATGGTGAAGTAGCAGCTCCATGCGTTGTGTTCTGTGATGTGTCACAATCCTCAGCCCTCGTGCACCGCGGGATGAACTACAGTCGCTGGAGCAACAAGTGGTAGGCTTTCTGCAGAGTAAGGACATAACTATAAAAAGTGAGGCAATATCCATCTGCCACACACTGCCCAGGAACACGGATAAAGCTAAACCAGCTATAATAATTAGATTCATCAGTAGGAAGCAGAGAAATGACGTGTTAATGCAAGCTAAAGAACTGAAAGGAACGAAGGTGTTTATAAATGAACACTTGACGAAAAAGAATGGGGAAGTAGCAAGAGAAGCAAGGAAGTTAAGGAAACTACAGAAAATGATTGGCACTTGGACCCGGAATGGAACTGTATGGA
The DNA here is from genome assembly GCA_006937985.1 of Aphyosemion australe. Lineage (NCBI taxonomy): Eukaryota > Metazoa > Chordata > Actinopteri > Cyprinodontiformes > Nothobranchiidae > Aphyosemion > Aphyosemion australe. The sequence continues at coordinate 126,550 of SSNS01000551.1, read as the reverse complement.
TACGCGACCTGGCTATGTATAGCACAGGGTTGTTCCCTATGATCACCAAACCAACTAGGATTACAACACATAGTGACTATTATTAATAATATTTTTACTAGCATGAAAACAGAAGATACATTGTTATTAGGTGGAATTTTACTGACGGATGTGAGTGATCACCTTCCCATATTTCCTATTCTTGAGCGTGAATATAGTAATCCTGTCCAAGACACAACAGAAGTTTATGTAAGAAATAGATCAGTCGCAGCTTTGAGTGCCTTTAAAGAAGATCTTAACGAGCAGAAATGGGATGATGTGTACAAAGATGACGTGAATACTGCCTACAATACTTTCATGAACATACTGTTGACTTTGTACAATAAGAACTGTAAAAGGATCAAAATAGGATTCTGTCACTGATGCTTCAGCTATCTCCTGTCAGAATGACTGGACATTAGTTGCAGCCAAACTCTTAGAACAAATGTAACAAATTTAAGGCGGCCTTACAAAATCATGATGTGATCATGAAGTTTTTATACTTTTTAGGAGTTCTGAGTTCAAAGTCTGATTTTAAATCCCCACAAGTCAGCTGTAATAATATTGCAACTCCACGTCCTCCCTTGTATCAGGCAGCCCTCCAACTACTTAATAATCAATAATAACCATCACCCATGATTAACTTTATAATGTAAATAGACAGGAAACATGGTGGAGCTTTATTTAGCTGTAATGTGGGTTTTATGACTCTGCGTTGCTTCAATAAACCCATCAGTCAGTGATTAGCCTAAAAGAAAAATCTATTTATAACAACCTGCAGGAGCCGGAGGATCGTGTCAAAACCAGGAAATCACCAAACTCAACTGATCAGGTTGAAACCAAAACAATTTTTCCGGGTTTGTTGGTGAAAAGATGATCTTATTCTTATTCAGTGGCTGGTGTCTCTTTACTCCCACGCAGGACGTCAGAGACGCACCGATCAGCTCACAGCGGGGTGAACACGGAGCAGATGATCCCTGTGAAATGTGTTTGACTCTGACTTCCACCCCGGATCCTGCAGGTGTCTGTACAGTGCAGACTTCTGCCACATCCGTGTGGTTTGCAGAGACAACAAGACAAGAATGTCTGCGTCAATCATGCAGGTGTGTGCCGTGTTTACCCAGGTCCCATAGCAAGAGGTGTCAGTCTCTATATACAAGCTGGATCTGTGGCAGCTTTGTCTGCTGACAGGAGGAACAGCGTGACGAAACAGCAGGGAGATTGGCATCCATCTCACCCCCCCAGGCGCTCCACTTGACGCTGTACACGTTGCTGGATTCTTTCAATTCCTCGACCTAGAAGAACTGTTTGCATGATCTTCTTCCAAAGCTCATTCTGTCTTCTGATTGTCAAAAAGGTGACTTCATTTTTTTTTCTTTCCCGTTTCCATTTGGAGGATGTTTTCCATGTAGTGAACGCTCCGGTATGCAGGAGTTTTGTTTTGAGGAATTCTACTTGCTTTGTTTGCACAGACCATTTTATAAAATAAAGTCTGTTCCCTGAATGCTCTCAGTTACAGATTAGTCCTGCATTTGCTGTTTTACTCACTTTCTACCTGCTGGAAAATAATCCTTAAACAAATCTGAAAGTTGAGCACAAGATTCCTTTTACAACTATTAGATCAAGCAGATGGCAAGTGCTCCACATAAAAGGCATGAAACTCGATCTGTGCGACACCTGCACTGCAGACTCCAGGCTTCCACTGAAAAGGAACACCGCCCCTTCAGAAGGGAGCAGGAAACCAGAGTACCTGCAGCCCCCTGACAATGGGCAAAGTGGGCGCCATCGGGCCGGGCTTCTCTTTGTGCTGCAGTCGGCATGAATGAGGTCATTATGGCTTTTGTTTTGCAGAAGGAAAAACATCTGTATGGCAATTAGACCGAATGAGTGATGTGAATATTTAAAGGTGCTTTATACTTTTCACTTCACCAGATTTGGTGCAATTGATCCGACAACCTCAGAGCCAGTGGATCTGGTTCTGGATCGCACAATGACATGGAACAAAATGTGGGGGTGTTTTTGCCAGAAGTAAATTGCAGTCCAGGGTTTCTGGGAAAGACATTTTAGAAGAATAAGGCTTTGTCGTCCCCTTTCAAAGAGAGAGGCTGCAGGTTTCACTGCTTGGATTTACATTAAAGACAAGCTATGGGCTAAAATCTGTGCATATTTGCATATTTGTGCATATATCTGAGCATATTTTCAGTGTTATTTGTCTAATTTTAGGATCTCACTGCAATGCTGATTTCTGTATAAACTGTAAACTAAGTTGAGCAGCTTGACCACATGACCAGCTGTTGCTGTAGTCTATAAATTATATTTAAAAACTTTTAAAATATGTTAAAAGTAACATAATTTCATGTTTTCTACCAATAAAGTGTGGCAAGGTGGACAAACAGAGGGCCCGGGTGGGACCTGAACCTCAGACCCCCGGGTGAGAGCCATGCACATCAACCAGTCAGCCAAAGGGATATCCCTGTGGCCAAGCAGCCCAGGCACATGATCAATCGGGATACCGTGACGGCATGCTCACCCTGTCACAACCTCCCCCCTCTTTCCACAAGCATGTCCCCGTGCTCCCCCGCAGGGTGCCAGAAACCCCACATCCATGGTCCAACCTCACAGTTCTACATGGATCCTGCCAACAACGCCAATTGTGGCAAGGTGGACAAACGAGGGCCCGGGCGGGACTCGAACCCCAGACCCCCGGGTGAGAGTCACGCGTGTTAACCAGTCAGCCAATCTCCTGCAGTCTGACATCATTATTACAACATGTCCATTCATTTTTGCAGTGTAACTATTTTTATGCATTTTGAGTTAATCTTTTGTGTTGAATTGTGAAATGATGAAACCATGCTAGATAGATAACCAGATTGGTGTGTTCTGGTTGTCCTCTGACACACATTTACCATAATCCTTGATTTCTTTTTTAAATCTCATTATAAAAAGGACAAACTTAAATGTATATATATATATATATATATATATATATATATATATATATATATATATATATATATATATATATATATGTGTGTGTGTGTGTGTGTGTGTGTGTGTGTGTGTATCAGGAATATGACCAAAATATTATTTAACCTTCTGCTCAAATTTGAGAAAAACTAAAGTTCTGTGGCTTTAAAAACAATAAAAGAATGTATTTATTGTGCATAAATGCAGCTTTTATTCTGTTTTCTGGTTGAATGTTTCTTAACCTAAACATTTATTTAGTGATGCTTCTGTCTGATTCTCTCTTTATGCATCGCCTCATAATTAATTCATTAGCTGTGGCAGGAAGGCGGCGTCCATCACGCTCCAGGCTCCGAGGCCACGCCCCATCATTCAGCGTAAGTCCCCTTTACATCGGCGTACCTCTGGCTTTACTCTTGATTGTGTCGACAGTAGACTCAGTCCCATATGCCTCATTGTGAGGTGGATCAGACCTGCCTCCATTCAGATGAACCCTGAGACCAACCCCTTGGCTGCCTCTCCACTATTGAAGGCAGGCTGATTAGAATCAATTGGCTGAATTCTCTGGGGTGATTAGCATACATGCTCCCCTCCTGCAGCTTTGACGGTTATTGAAGCTGTCCGGTTGGAGTGCCGTCTGCACGGCTGCCTCGGCTTCACCTTCCTGACCATAAATGGGAATAATGAGGACTAATGAGCTGGTTTGAAATGAGAATCAACTGCAATGAATTTATGTGCATTTGACCAGGAGTTTTTGTGAATTTATGGCATTTTAGGGGATACCCTTGATTATTTTTTTTCTGAATATACTTTATTTGTTGAAACCTTTGGAAAGATATTTAAATTCCTTTCAGCAGCTTTTTGTAAAAATGTAAATCCTTAGAATAATGTTAACGTGATTCATGGAGGTCAGGTGTTCTCTGATATGTTTCATCAAACTTTCATTCTTTAAATGTGTGATTTCATATTTAAAATATTATTGTGAAATCCTGGCTTGGACTCACCAGACACGTGCACCAAAGTGTGCCCCACTCATGCAAACAAAACTTTTAATTTGATACACCGATTTTAGGAAACTAAACTGCACCATGAATAATTTCATTACAAATTCTGAATCCGTTTCCTCAAACGGTTTTGAAATGAATCCATTTTCATTCCCTCCAACTGGTTGAATGTCATTAAATGATAAACTGACAAAGGGTCTCAACAGAAAAGAAGCCAATAAGAACAATGAGCGGCTAATTAAAAGACAATATTGCTTCCCAGTGGAAACAAAAGTTTCAATCACAGTAATCGTCTAAATGAGCAGCGATCGGCTCATCGTGTGGCTAAGCCTTCGAATTTACTGGGATCTGTGCCGGCTGATAATATGGATCCAGTGGCCTCTGGCGCCGACGCAGGCCTAATGAATCATGGTCCTCCAGAGGATAGTCCCATGGATGTTTTAGTGCCGATCTTCATTAGCAGCCGTCCAGCTGAAACATCTGTCACCGGAGCGTTTGGCTCTGTCCCATGGCAATTAGTGAGCCGCCTGCAACAGGTTGAGCTGGAAGATAAACAGGATGCAGGCAGAGCCGAAGGCATGCAGAGCAGCTCTTCGAGTCCTGACGGGAGATTCAGCAGCCAGAAAGATCATAACACACACACACACACACACACACACACACACACACACACACACACACACAGACATGGACTGTTTCCTATAACTGAACAAGCTTTATGGGTCTAAACACGTAATTTATTTTATTTCTCTCACTGAAGGCTAATTGTTGACGCTCCTTCAGCCTGTTTCTGCAGCTAAAATGTTGCAATTAGATCAACACATGTGCATCACAGCTGTACGCTTCTAAAAGCTGATATTCCACTATAAAAGAACTTTTGTGTTGGAAAAAATCTATTACAGAGAAAAAAAATGTATGAATAAAAGCAACAAATAGAGTCCGGTAACAGGAATCTCATAGGTATTTTTTTTAGAATAATTCAGGTTATTTAGATTCTACATTTTCATTATAATTTTTAAACAGCTTTCTAAGACCTGTTCACAAATAAAACATGTAATTTTGACTAATTTTGGCACATCTCCAATAATTTATGAGTAGTAAACAATAAAAGACATCCCATTTAGCAGCTAAAATGATAAATGTGATGTTTACAAAACTAACATTTTCCATATTTTGACTAAAGTATTAAGTTATTCAAGAGATGCAAAAAATCAGTTGTCAGATTTAAGCGTTTTGAGTAACAGGCGTGTATCAAAGTATCAAATAATTATTTATAGTTTGATTAATTAAATATGAGAACGATAACATGCAGAAACATTGTAAATCATCAGGAGTGAACGCATCACCATGTGTTTATATTTTAGTCAGGAAAATGTCTTAGTTACATGAAAGGGGGCGGGTCTTGAACCGTCTGCTGCAGCCTGCCACTAGAGGGCAGCGTGGGTTATTTCAGCTTCCACTAACATGTTCTTATTATATTTAGTTTTTTTTTGTTTGCACTAAAGAAAGACAGAAACTCAGATCCGTTCATGAGTTTTTAAACCACTCCTGGTTTTGCAAACCTTCTAAATATTCTACCAGAAGGAATAAACTGAGTTTGTTCTGAGGAAAACTAAATCTGAAACGTTTCTCTTCTATCTGCGTATAAATGATTAAAGGGTACAAATCTGTGCTGTCAGACCCACTTTGAGTGAGATGCTTGGACCAACAAACTTAATACTCTGCTGGTGTACACAGTCCAGTCTGAGGGGGCAGTCTGCAGGATGTTTGGAGCTGTTGCTACAGCTGACTCTTCAGCTGAATAAATTGTTTTGCAGGTGCTGGATCACGGAAGGCTACTGTGCCAAACACCATTTCCTCTTATCATTACAGTCCTAGATTCAGGACGGTCCCAATTTTTGGACAACAAACCGAAAGGTCATTTGAGCAAAGCTCATTCCATCAGGTTTTAGGTTTTAAAACTCTTTCAGACTCAAAATACGCAAAATGAATCTCAAGAGATTCAAACAAGAACATAAGAAAGCAAAAGATACACTTGTATTTTATGGGGACTTTAGGGATGGGGTCGTCTGATTCTTCTGAGAAAAACAGCAGTAAAGGTTCAGTGTCTCCTCTGCAGCACAAAGAGGCTCTGGAGCAGGACCAGGGGGCAGCGAAATACCAGAAATCCCCACCGAATACCCTCCACCCCACCCCCGTCCCTCCCTGAAACATACAATGAATCTCACACACTTAAAAAAACCTCTTAAACAAGCCAAAGTAGAGAACCACATACCGGAGCTGAAAGCAAAATAGATGTCCGGATCAACCTGGGAGGGTGCAGCTCTGAGAGCTCCCTTAATGGATGTGTGTGTGTGTGTGTGTGTGTTTGTGTGTGTGTGTTTTGCAGAAATAACCCAGAAAAAAACAAGTCACTGAGTAAACTACATACAAAACTGTTTTTAAATGTTTTGTTGTTGTTTTTTTTTGCAAAATTTAAAGGAGAAAAATTGCCAAATAATAAAATAATTTTGCTTTTCTACCTTTTTTGGTAAATTGACATCAGCTGTGGATGAATGCAAGAAAAAATAAAAGTTTGAACAAATTAAAATGCATATCAAAAATACCAAGTGGAAAGAAAAAATATTTGTCCTTTGTTTGAAAATTTTAAATAAGAAAATAGAACAAAGAAAGAAAATACTTCCTGAACTGGAAGCGGCCCTTGTAGTGACTCGGTGCAGCGCTCACATGCCTTCCTGAAGAATTATCTCTAAGCAGCTGGTGTAGAGCAACAGTTTTTGGGTTCAGAATTTTACTAATTTGCCTATTTTTGACCTATTTTGTGTAAAAAAAAAAAAAGATCACCATAAAATGAATCTTGCATGTTTGAATAAAAAAGAGACATTTTTGTGTCCCACAGACTATTACCATGATGTTTTTGCCCTCACCTGCTCTAAAACATTGAGCTTGTGTTAACATCTGCAGCCTTATGGGCTGCTCTTATGTGTAAACCTACAAATCACTAAAACAATTACGCTTTGCCGTCCTTCTGTGTTGAACAAGAGTTTTCACATGTGCCCTGCTGAGTTTCACATCTCTGAACAGAACAACACTCACACAGGAAGCTTTCATCTCCAGTAAACAAAGTGGGGAATGATGGGAGATTCTTATCCAGAGGAACACCGTTTAACTCCAGGAAAACACAAACAAATGCCACACGACTAAGCCGGACCCCCCTCACTAAATAATCAGCCGTGGAATCTGCAAGACAAATCTCAGACCTACCCCCCCAAGCTATTACCGCTCGATCTGCTCGATAAACCGGCGAAGGAGAAACAATTTGACACTGGTGCAAACTAAATTAAGATAGGCAGCAGCCGCTGAGATTCCAGAGATTATCTCAGAATATTTGGCATTCTGAGGACGTGCTCGTCAGCGTGGCGCTTGTTAAAGCTGTCTGAGTGTAAAAATAAAACTCAAAGAAAGTTCCCAAATCAAACCGGAGAAGGGATGCGCGTTTTTTCTCCGTGCAGTAATGTCGCCTCTCAGCGTCTGCCTGCTAATGAGCAGCTAGTCTGTCCCGCTGCTAGTTTGTTATTGCACCACTGTGATTATGAGTAACACAAAGGCTCGTTCCTGGAGGAGTTTAGTCTATTCCTTGGTTCCAGCGCTGCGTCGTCGGGCAGACACCCAGATCCCACTGATGGAGTGGGACACAGGAAGCCAGCATGTAAACACAGAGGAAGACAAGCAGGCTACTGTTGGAGCTCGGCTGGTTTCAGTGCTGGACTGGGCCCCGTGTGCTATTGTCTGCCTTTTGACTCGTGGCACAAGTTGCACCGAGGAAAATATGTTTGGCTATCAGTCCTCAGTTATTGAGAGAGAGATTATTTATCAATAAACAAGGAAAGAAAATCAGTTCTAACAGCATTTAACTTTCTTCTAGCCGAGTTAGAACGTATGAGGTCATTAGAGAGGTGATGGATGCAGAAATGGAACACAAGCAAAAGGCAGGTGGACCAAGGACCATCAGGACTTTGATTGATTTACTGAAAACAACGATGCTGCAACGGCAGAACATTTAAAAAACCTAAAGTTTAGAGTAACACTAAACCTCACAAGGATGAAACTAAAAAAAATTAGAAAAGAAAGGAAAAACAAAAAACAAACAGCAGGTGACCTCAACAGATCCAAACCCAGAACCATAAAGTAATAATAAAAATAAAAAAGAGCAGGAAAACTTCCCAAAGCACAGGGAACATTTTGCTTCTTTAAAAATTTTATCATTATAAAAAATTCTATTCAAGCAACTTGAATTGTTCATTTCTTCGGTGCAGGAGACGGATGGAATATTCAAAGTTTGCTTGAAGCAGTGTTTAAAGAGACAGGGTGTAGTTTCCTGGCGATAGGGGGCAGTACACACATTTCTGGGTAGTTTTACACCATATCACCGTGACTGTCGCTAGTTAAAAAAAACATTACGGTAAATGTTAGATGTCGAGCAGAAAGCATGTGACCTCGACGTGACTCCTCAGACTTTTACTAGTTTTCTGGCGAGGTAGGTTCTGGATCTGCTCAGGGTCCTGCGCCTGCCGATGACGTCAAACTACGGCAATACCACTCAGTCAAAATATATTGCATCTCTTTTTTGATTCTGTTCTTTCATACATATGTTTTGGAAATATTATATCAGTTTTGTTATTAAATTCATGTTTCTTACCGCCTAAATGTTTTCTAACGTGGTAACATAACTTCCGTAAGTCGTATGTCTAGCCAATCATCTAGTGTGATGTCATCAGCAGGCGCAGGATCCCGAGCCGGCTCATGTAGAAGGAAACATGGCGTCTAATATGGCGTCCCCCAGAGACTATAGACCTGCGTTCTATGTATTTTAGACCCAATTTTTATGGTTATATGTTACAAAGTCGCCAATATTTTTCAACGACTGGACATCATTTTATTCATTTTCAACAACAATTCGATGCATATTTCTAGAGATTAATGGTAAAAACTACATATTGTCTCTTTAAATGTCTTTGTTGGAAAATGTGTGATTTCTGAACTTTTTATTAAAGCCACATTCAGCAACTTTTACACCTTAAAATAATGTTTTTTGTAAAGTTTTGGTGGCATACTATCATCTATTATGTTCATTTTCAGAGCTGTGATGGTGTTAGGGGGTCCCACGTCTGTTTACCGCACTATACAGTTTTTCACCCGCGACCCGATGCCAGCAGTACTGACTGTGTGTTGCTTTATGGCACTATATGGCAAGCCAAAGGGGTCAAAACGCCAAATGTTGGACAGCGGACACAACGTCAAAACGCTGTGTCACAACGCGTGTTTAGAATGCATGATTTTAGAACGAGCATTTTTTTCCCCCTTTGGCGTCAAAACGGCCGTTCAAAATGTGCGTTTTGGCGGACATAATGCGCGTTTAGAACTTGCGCTTTTTTCACCCCTTTGGCTTGCCATAGAGGTATAACGTAGACCCGCGGTTTAGAGACTTGAGCAATGGCAGAGCCACCAAAGAAAGCTAGAAATTCCTTATCAGAGGAAATTCTAGGAAAAGAAAAAGAGAACGTGATAGAGCAAGAGCAAAGACCAGAGTTATTATTGGGCCGTCTTTTCCTCGCTGGAGAGTTCTTTTAGAAAGAAAGGCATGAACTACGGACTCTAACCTAGCCGTGCTGCTAAAGGCTAGGTAAGTGTCACACAGTGGGAAAACTGTTTTAATTTGCATGTGTGACTTTTCTAGTTTTATTTAATTTAGGTGCATGTTTTTGGTAGTTTTTGGCATTTGTTGTGTTTTTCCCATGGTGGAGCTCCCTGGAGACGCTGGGCTGGCTGAACAGGGGGAGTGGAACGATCAGCCGTCCCCCAGGTGTGCCACACCTGCAGGTGTGGCTGATTGACTAATTGCCACACAATAAAAAGGAGTTGGAGGAAGACAGGAGAGGACAGAACAAAAGGAGATCGACGACTGGAAGGAGGTGCGCCCTGGACTGCGGTGGCTCCACGGGGGGCACGTGCGCCCCAATCCCTCCGGAGCGCAGATGGTTACCTGGAGCACCCGGAGCACGGTCCCGGGAGAGGGACAGGCGGCCGAGTGCGGAGGAGCGTGGGTGGCCCTCCCTCCGCACATAGGAGCGGCGCAGTGCTGGTGATGGTACCTGTGTCCGGGTAGAGGCCTTGGGCCGAGGTGGGTGGCGTGCCCCAGCCCCGGGAGGGCAGCCGTGCCAGGGAGCTGCCAGGATGTGTAGCCAAGGACGGACGGACTGGTGGCCTGGCTGACGACGATCGTTGGAGGACAAGTTTTAGAACAGGCTTTTAGAGGCCTTTGGGACAGTTTTAATATTTTTAAATAAATTGTGTTATTCTGAACTCTTGTGCGGTTTTATGAGTGCCTGCCCTCCCTTGGATCCAGAACAAACCTACGGGTGACATAAGTAATAAATTATTTCACCGGGGTTATTGTGTTTAGTCGGGCATAAAGTTGTTATATGTCATGATTCCTGCCTTCCAGCCATCCTTCTGACACCGCACCATACTTAGGACTCCACTTCCCAGCATTCCCCACACCGTCACGCACCTCTCCACGTCATCACATCCACACTATTTCAGGAAGTCTTCTCGGCAACTCCAGCGCTGGCTCATCGTTTCTATGTCCGTAGCTCTGGCGTTCCCGTTTTCGTCTCGAATCTAACGGCGCCTCGCTTAGTAGCGTTTTTCAGTTCTACCTTAACTTTTATTTCTCCAGCGCATCGGCTCCGCAGGTCACGCCGTGCGCCCAGAGCTTCCGGCGCTCACCTCACGCCTTAGCTTACTAGCCCCTTGGCTCGGATCCACGCCAGCCGGCTACAGCTTTCAACCGTTCCAGTCGTCATTGCTTCACACTCACGCCAGACGATCCAGAGCTCCTACGCTCACCTCATCCATCTGCATCCAAACAGTAAGCCCGTTTTTTCCTTTCTGGAACACCGCCACGTCCTCGTTTCACTTCGAGGTTCGTGTCGGTGCTCATATAATAAACTGCGTGTTAGACGTCACCCAACGCTAGCACTCCCTGCGATTGGGTCTAATCACACGCTACAACCCTCCTCACTGCTCACGCTGTGGAGCTCAGGTGAGGAGCGTGACAGGATGAGCCAGCCATTTATGGACCCAGCAGAGTGCAAGCTACCACGCGCCTCAGTGCGCCATTGGCGTGCTGTTTTTAGCTACTGCTAGCGCAACAGGTCTTAGTTCGAGACAGGCCCCACTTTGGCCTCCTTCACTTCAGTTCCAATTATTTTCTTCAGTCAGTCAGTTGCCTAATCCAGTCAGTCACTGCTACAGTCCAGTCAGTTCAGTCCACTCCATCCCTACCAGCCCTCATCCAAGCTCCGGCTCCCCGCCGCCAGAGAGACCCCTGCTGGGCTACCTAAGAGAGGAGAGACCCAGTTGAGCCGTCTAGGCGGGGATCCAAGCTCTACAAGGTCCCAACCAGTCTGACCACCCTATTTTTCCAGGGCCCAGAGTTGTGCCGCCTGATAGAGAGGCCCCTGCTCTGTTGCCCTCATACCGGTTCCGGCCACCCGCTGCCAGAGAGACCCCTGCTGGGCCATCCACAGAAAGAAGGATCCCAGTTGAGCCGTCTAAGGCGGGGGCCCCAGCCTCCCTGACCTTCTTCAACACATTCCTCCAACCAATCACATGTCTGGTCTGTTGCCTGTGCTGCCTGTAGTGGTCCCACCCACTTTCTTTTTACCAAGTCACGTAGCTACAATCCAAGCCACGTGCTTCCAGTCAAGTTTCTTCAGTCAAGTCAAGTTTCTTCAATCCAGCCAAGTCGAGTTTCTTCAATCCAGCCAAGTCGAGTTTCTTCAATCCAGCCAAGTCAAGTTTCTTCAATCCAGCCAAGTCGAGTTTCTTCAATCCAGCCAAGTCGAGTTTCTTCAATCCAGCCAAGTCGAGTTTCTTCAATCCAGCCAAGTCAGGTTTCTTCAACCCAGCCAAGTCGGGTTTCTTCAACCCAGCCAAGTCGGGTTTCTTCAACCCAGCCAAGTCAGGTAGCTTCACTCCTGTCAGTCATGTAGCTTCACTCCATCCAGTCAGTCATGTAGCTTCACTCCATCCAGTCAGTCATGTAGCTTCACTCCAGCCCAGTAGCTTCACTCCAGCCCAGTAGCTTCATTCCATCCAGTCAGTCATGTAGCTTCATTCCATCCAGTCAGTCCAGTATAGCTTCAGTCCAGTAGCTCAGTCATGTAGCTTCAGTCCAGTGGCTCAATCATGTAGCTTCAGTCCAGTAGCTCAATCATGTAGCTTCAGTCCAGTAGCTCAATCATGTAGCTTCAGTCCAGTAGCTCAATCATGTAGCTTCAGTCCAGTCCAGTAGCTTCCAGTCAGTCCAATGGCTTCAATCCAGTTCATTAGCTTCAATCCAGTCAGTCATGTAGTTTCCATCTAGTCCAGTAGCTTCACTCCAGTCAAGTGCCTTCAACCCAATCAAGTAGCTTCAAGTCAAGTCACGTGCTTCAAGTCAAGTGGCTTCCAGTCAAGCCACTCCGATCAAGTCGAATCACGCCAAATCATGTCAAGTCGCTCCACCTCAGGTCAAGTCGCTCCCAGTCAAGTCAAGTCGCTCCCAGTCGTCGCTCCGATCAAGGTAGCCTCATCAAATCACATCAGGTCAAGTCTCTTCCAATCAAGTCCCAATCAGGTCAAGTCACCTCTATCTCCCTTCAAATCAAATCACTCCCCTTCAACGTAGTCCCTTCAAATCAGTTTCCTTTCAGCCAGTTCCCTTCAAGTCAAGTCATTTCCAGCCACGTTCCTTTCAACTCCAGTTTTTCCTTCAGTCATGTTCTTTTCCGTCAATTAAGTTCAGCTCTCCTTCAGTCAAGTCCCTCCAGCTGGGTTCCTTTCAGCCACGTCAACTCCAATCCCTACGGGTCAAGTCTCCTTCAGCTCCCCTACATTATTTCCAGCCCCTTCTGGTCAAGTCCCTTCTAGCCCTGGAAGTCCCTTTCCATCACGTCACATCCAGCCAAGACCGTTGCTGGTCTCTTCAATCCCCTCCAGTTTCCTTCAGCTCAACCAGTTCCCGTTCAGCCCCCTAGAGCCCCTTCCTGTCCAGTCATGTCCAGTCTGCTTCAATCAGCTCCAGTCATGCCGAGTCCATCAGTCAGGTCACTTCTGCCAGGGTGTAGTCCCATCCAATCGGATCAGATCTCTCCTGGCCTCTCTGGGTTTTGTGCTCGCCGCCCCCGGACCTCCTAGTCTCACGGTTTTGGGCCGTCCGGAGCCGTCCCTAGGGTGGGGGGTACTGTCATGATTCCTGCCTTCCAGCCATCCTTCTGACACCGCACCATACTTAGGACTCCACTTCCCAGCATTCCCCACACCGTCACGCACCTCTCCACGTCATCACGTCCACACTATTTCAGGAAGTCTTCTCGGCAACTCCAGCGCTGGCTCATCGTTTCTATGTCCATAGCCCTGGCGTTCCCGTTTTCGTCTCGAATCTAACGGCGCCTCGCTTAGTAGCGTTTTTCAGTTCTACCTTAACTTTTATTTCTCCAGCGCATCGGCTCCGCAGGTCACGCCGTGCGCCCAGAGCTTCCGGCGCTCACCTCACGCCTTAGCTTACTAGCCCCTTGGCTCGGATCCACGCCAGCCGGCTACAGCTTTCAACCGTTCCAGTCGTCATGGCTCCACACTCACGCCAGACGATCCAGAGCTTCTACGCTCACCTCATCCATCTGCATCCAAACAGTAAGCCCGTTCTTTCCTTTCTGGAACACCGCCACGTCCTCGTTTCACTTCGAGGTTCGTGTCGGTGCTCCTATAATAAACTGCGTGTTAGACGTCACCCAACGCTAGCACTCCCTGCGATTGGGTCTAATCACACGCTACAACCCTCCTCACTGCTCACGCTGTGGAGCTCAGGTGAGGAGCGTGACATTATACAGTCCTGATAAAACTATTTATTCAATGTGTGGAGGTGGAAAAGTTTGTTTTCGTTGTTTTGCCTGACATTAGGAAAGTAAACATGCCTCTTATGCCCGAGAGAGAGATCTAATGTTACGACAGTGATGTTACGCAGCAAGCCTCAAGAGGGCGACAGAGACCATATAACTGCAAAGTTCAGGAATGTGGCTTTAAATTCTTACTATTTTCAAACATTTTCTGCTAAATATACTACAGTTATTAGTTATTAGTATTAATCTGTTTCTGTGGGGCTTCGCCCTGTTTGAGATTTTTCTAAAGGACTATCCTGGTAAACACTCATCATCTCTGATTATTGAAACTGGCTTATAAACTCAATAGGAACTGGATGTTAGATGATTCTCTCCAAAAGTTAACGCAGAGGTCTGACCTCAGCTTTACCATTTGGTCTCTGGTTGCTACGTTCATGTCAGGACTCGTGTGTGGTTGATCAGATCCTGAAAAAAAAAAAAAAAATTATCGACCGGTATCCAACTTACCATTCTTAAGCAAACTTTTGGAAAAACTTGTTTTTATTCAACTAAATGATTTTATAAACACTCATGATGTCCTGGAGAAATTTCAGTCTGGTTTTAGGGTGAACCACAGCACCGAGACGGCCCTTCTGAAGATTTTAAATGATTTTAGATTAAATTATGATAAACGGAAGGTGACAGTGTTGGTTCTACTGGATCTAAGCGCTGCCTTTGACACAGTAGACCACACTATTCTTTTAACGCGGTTAAAACGGATCGGCCTCTCTGGTGCTGTTCACAGATGGTTCACATCTTATCTCACAGACAGGACTTTTATGGTGAGTCTGGATACCTGTTCCTCTAGGGTCCACAGCATCACATGTGGTGTGCCCCAGGGATCAATTTTAGGCCCTGTGCTTTTTAACATCTATATGCTCCCTCTTGGCGATGTCATCAGGAGACATGGGGTGAATTTTCACAGTTATGCTGATGATACACAGTTGTACATATCCGTGTCTCCTGATGACACACAGCCAATGGATGCACTTTTTAACTGTATTTTAGACATTGAATCCTGGATGGCAGAAAACTTTCTCCAGCTCAACCAGGACAAAACTGAGATTTTAGTCATTGGTTCTGAGGCTCAGAGAGAGAAACTTTTACCAAAACTACAATCAATGTCTTTTAATCCTTCTTCACAAGTGAAGAACCTGGGCGTCATCTTTGACTCTGAGCTGACTTTTATCCCACACATTAAAAATATCACAAAAATAGGTTTTTATCATCTAAAGAACATCGCCAGAGTCCGCCCCATTCTCTCTCGGGCCAATACGGAGACGCTAATGCATGCTTTTATCACCAGCAGAATTGATTACTGCAATGCCCTGCTTTCTGGTCTTCCTAAAAAGAGAACTTCAGGCTTACAACTTTTACAAAACTCAGCAGCACGAGTCCTGATGAGGACCAGGAAGCGGGAGCACATCACTCCGGTTTTAGAATCGCTGCATTGGCTCCCCGTATGTTTCAGAATCGATTTTAAGGTTCTCTTAATGGTTTTTAAGTGTCTTAATGGTCTTGGGCCTTCTTATCTCTCAGAACTGCTTTTACCGTACAAACCCTCGCGGTCTCTGCGCTCCTCTGGCAGCCGTCTCCTTGTTATCCCTAAAGTCAGGACACACACCCACGGCGAGGCGTCCTTTCAGTACTACGGCCCTCGCCTCTGGAACAGGCTGCCGGAGGACCTCAGGGCTGCAGAGAACGTTCATGTTTTTAAGAACAGGCTCAAGACCCACCTATTTAGCTTAGCTTTTAACTGATGATTTTTATAATCCACTGTTCATTTATTTATTTATTTATTTTTATTTATTTTATCCTATATGTTTTATTCAATCAGAGTTTTACTATCATTTAGAGATTCACCTTTTTAGCTTAGCTTTTATCTCATTATTTTTATTACTGATTTATTCCTTTTATTTATTTTATTTGTTCTATCAGAATTTTACTATCTTATATTTTAACCTTATTTTATCCTCTTCCGGTGTTTCCTCTGTGGGAGCCCTCTGCCCTGGGGGTGGTGGTCTGCTGTGGTGGCCTGGGTGGAGGTGGGGTTTTCCCCCCTCCCTCCCCTGGGCGCTTTGTGTTAGCGCCTCGGCTGCCGATGTGGATCTGCTGCTGTC
>SSNS01000551.1:85101-110197 GCA_006937985.1 Aphyosemion australe | reverse complement strand
CCTTTAAAGGGGCGGTGGTGAGGCCCCTGTTGAAGAAGAGCAATTTAGATTTTAATGATTTAAAAAATTATCGACCGGTATCCAACTTACCATTCTTAAGCAAACTTTTGGAAAAACTTGTTTTTATTCAACTAAATGATTTTATAAACACTCATGATGTCCTAGAGAAATTTCAGTCTGGTTTTAGGGTGAACCACAGCACCGAGACGGCCCTTCTGAAGATTTTAAATGATTTTAGATTAAATTATGATAAACGGAAGGTGACAGTGTTGGTTCTACTGGATCTAAGCGCTGCCTTTGACACAGTAGACCACACTATTCTTTTAACGCGGTTAAAACGGATCGGCCTCTCTGGTGCTGTTCACAGATGGTTCACATCTTATCTCACAGACAGGACTTTTATGGTGAGTCTGGATACCTGTTCCTCTAGGGTCCACAGCATCACATGTGGTGTGCCCCAGGGATCAATTTTAGGCCCTGTGCTTTTTAACATCTATATGCTCCCTCTTGGCGATGTCATCAGGAGACATGGGGTGAATTTTCACAGTTATGCTGATGATACACAGTTGTACATATCCGTGTCTCCTGATGACACACAGCCAATGGATGCACTTTTTAACTGTATTTTAGACATTGAATCCTGGATGGCAGAAAACTTTCTCCAGCTCAACCAGGACAAAACTGAGATTTTAGTCATTGGTTCTGAGGCTCAGAGAGAGAAACTTTTACCAAAACTACAATCAATGTCTTTTAATCCTTCTTCACAAGTGAAGAACCTGGGCGTCATCTTTGACTCTGAGCTGACTTTTATCCCACACATTAAAAATATCACAAAAATAGGTTTTTATCATCTAAAGAACATCGCCAGAGTCCGCCCCATTCTCTCTCGGGCCAATACGGAGACGCTAATGCATGCTTTTATCACCAGCAGAATTGATTACTGCAATGCCCTGCTTTCTGGTCTTCCTAAAAAGAGAACTTCAGGCTTACAACTTTTACAAAACTCAGCAGCACGAGTCCTGATGAGGACCAGGAAGCGGGAGCACATCACTCCGGTTTTAGAATCGCTGCATTGGCTCCCCGTATGTTTCAGAATCGATTTTAAGGTTCTCTTAATGGTTTTTAAGTGTCTTAATGGTCTTGGGCCTTCTTATCTCTCAGAACTGCTTTTACCGTACAAACCCTCGCGGTCTCTGCGCTCCTCTGGCAGCCGTCTCCTTGTTATCCCTAAAGTCAGGACACACACCCACGGCGAGGCGTCCTTTCAGTACTACGGCCCTCGCCTCTGGAACAGGCTGCCGGAGGACCTCAGGGCTGCAGAGAACGTTCATGTTTTTAAGAACAGGCTCAAGACCCACCTATTTAGCTTAGCTTTTAACTGATGATTTTTATAATCCACTGTTCATTTATTTATTTATTTATTTTTATTTATTTTATCCTATATGTTTTATTCAATCAGAGTTTTACTATCATTTAGAGATTCACCTTTTTAGCTTAGCTTTTATCTCATTATTTTTATTACTGATTTATTCCTTTTATTTATTTTATTTGTTCTATCAGAATTTTACTATCTTATATTTTAACCTTATTTTATCCTCTTCCGGTGTTTCCTCTGTGGGAGCCCTCTGCCCTGGGGGTGGTGGTCTGCTGTGGTGGCCTGGGTGGAGGTGGGGTTTTCCCCCCTCCCTCCCCTGGGCGCTTTGTGTTAGCGCCTCGGCTGCCGATGTGGATCTGCTGCTGTCGGGGCAGATGGCTCCCTTGATGGCGTTTCCTAACTTAGATGGTTTATCTCATCTGAACTCAGCCCAGTGTGTTACATTTTTATCATATATCCTTTAGCATGTGTTTCTGTGTGCGTGTGCGTGTGTGTGTGTGTGTGTGTGTGTGTGTGTGTGTGGGTGGGTGGGTGTTTGGGTGGGTGTTTGACAATGATTTTAATGAGGGTTTTATTTTCTAAATTCCTCTACATTTCAGGGGAGAGAGGGATTATGGGAATTTGGGGTCATTTTAATTTGTAAAGCACTTTGAATTACATTTATTGTATGAATTGTGCTATATAAATAAATTTTGATTGATTGATTGATTGATTGACCAATGATTCTCTCCCGATTAAAATATTGAAATTATTCACTAATTTGATGTCATCAAAGGATTTTCATTGTAAAGTGTTACCCAATTAATGAAAACTGATGCATCTTGAACAATGTAATGCTGTTAATACAGATATACTGATGCACATGTGCTCTCTCTCTCTCTCTCTCTCTCTCTCTCTCTCTCTCTCTCTCTCTCTCTCTCTCTCTCTCCCTCTCTCACTCTCGCTCTCTCTCTCCTGCTGAATTCCTCTCGAGTTAAAAAATGTCGGCCATCAGGGAGTGAATAAGTGGGTCCTATATGTCGACCCCTCCCTTTTCCTGTGTGTGTTCCTATTCCAGTTGGTGTTCAACCTCTGCATTTCTTAACGCCAACACATCTCCTCTCCCTCCCCAAAAATATTTAAGTTCACTCAAGCGCACCCGCCTGACTTCTGCGAGGAACCAACTGGGCTGTTAGATTCAGGAAGAGGAGTGGATATACAGGCACAATTAAGGGATAACACACACACACACACACACACACACACACACACACACACACACACACACACACACACACACACACACACACACACACACACACACACACACACACACACACACACACACACACACACACACACACACACACTTAATGAACAGCATGTGTATTTACTCGTACGTGTACCACTAATACCTGCACAATGACTGGTTTATATTTACAAGCACAAACATGGAGAGGAAAACCTCGTTCACAATATGAGCATTGAGACATGCAGAAAACGGTTAACCACAAATGGCTCCACACACACTCACACACACCCACACATACCCACACATACCCACACACAAGAAGTCAGAGCTTATGAGACCTGACGAAGACATGTGTTCTATCAGAAGTTCAGCTCCGGTATCATTTCCTTCCTGAGGCCCACTGCAAACACTAAGAGCTGCTGGCTCAGTCGGGCCGGGGCGCTAACAAGGCTGCCAGGTTGATGGAAGGTCACGGATGGATGACGGGATGAAATCTAAATTCACGTAATGAATGAGATTACTGCAACTCGGCAAAAACACCAGAAACACACCAAGACAAAACATGGTGTCGAAAGATCCTGAAACATGTAAAGACATCAACACACACACACACACACACACACACACACACACACACACACCAACACGAGCACGGGGGCCAGAGAGGAGGATGAGGAGATTAGTTTATCATTCATGCTGATGACAGATCCTGCTGATGTGTGACCACAAACCAAACAACCATCAATCTCTTCACTGCAGGGGAAGCGTGACGGAGCAGAGGACGCTGAAGAGTTTTACATGTGAAGGGCTAAACACTCAGGAGTATTTAGCTGGAGCTGGAGTGAGAGCACACTCATCTCTGGAAATGCCTAAGTGGGGCGATTCATCAGTAAAAGCCCAGCTGTGGCATCCACCGTGACTAAAAGAGGAAATTCTACTGTTTTCCATTCAAAACGTTTATTTTTAGACAATTTTCTTTGCAAAAGAATCTCGTATTTGGAAAAACACCTGGATCTTATTGGGAGTCATGAACGACTCTAAACCACTGGAGTGACAACTGATTTGAAGGCCTTAAATTATGCAAAACTCACCTTTAGCATCCTTTTCTGCTGCCATGCGGGTCTCTACTGCCTCTACAAACATGAAAAAACCCTTCCAGCTGCTTATTTTCAGTGTTTGGTTTTAGGAATTATGTGTCTAAAACAAGCCGTTTGAATATGTCCCCATTTGTGATGTCACAAATGGGAAAATTAGAGCAGAACCACCTCTCACTTGTTGATACTGGAGGAGGAGAGACTCTACTCTGAGCCCCTGCTGGACATCAGAGCTTCTTAGCTTATAGCAGCCTGAGTGAGGGATGTGTGGGGGCGTGGCCAGCTCCAGGTTGTTTTTTTTAAAGTGACAGAGTCCTGAAACGACTCATTCTAGATGGTAATGAAACAGCTAAAATCACTTGATGTGAGAGGAATTTAGTGCCGAGAACTTCATAAACATGTTTTGTATCGACCATAGATTTATTCATACTTAAGAAAATAGTCATAATGTCTCCAGTGAGAGAATCGGTCCACAATGAAGATATGTGGTGAATTTGATCCATTCCATACATGCCTGTTGGTGACGTTCCATATGTCACTCTGTGCATGAATCCCTGCATGTGTTCCTCAGTGTGTGTCAGCTGCAGCAACAGACGGCCTAATATTACCAGAACAGGCTGAGAGGAAGGAGGACACCCCCCCCAACACACACACACACACACACACACACACACACACACACACTCACACACACACAGACACACACCATCGTGCTGAAAGCCACTCTTCAGCAAACGGCAGCTGTTCACATTTTCTGCATATTGGGTGTCGAGCGGTGGCTATTGCTCATTTGCTGAGCGCATTATTAACAGATGGACTTCCCGCTCTGCTCTAATATTGGGAAATGGGAGAAATGTGTCGTGCACTGTGGGCACACACACGTACACACACACACTGGTCCTCTAACAGCTGCTGCTGCAGCTCAAAAACTGAGCATGCATGGATATTTATCGCTCAGTCTCTTGTCTTGTTGCACGTTTGTGTGTTTCTGTGCAGACATGACAGCCTGTCAGCGTTTCCTGGTCTGCCTGTTCTGTCAGCGTTTGTGTCGACCAGTGATGCTTCCTGTGTGGGCCATTATGATGGAAGAATTCACCTTTGACCCCGCACTCACATTATTTATTCACATGGGATGATTTGATTAGGGCAGGACTGTTCTGCTGCAGGAAAGCAACTGTTTGTACAGTTATGGTGTTTTTGTCACCAGAATAAAATGCTTATTGAAACATTTTGACTAATTAAAAATAAACTCCTAATGCCAAAATGCCACACATGAGTATGTGACAAATAAAGCAGTGTAAAAATAGGGAGAACAGTTTCTTCTACAAATTAAATTCAGATTTAAGAATAATAAAAGCCAGAGTTAAAGGCTGAGCAGTTACAGTGCAGAAGGTGCAGCATAAAAACATCCATTCAAAGGCTGATGAATACATTAGTTACTAGAGTTGGGGCACATTTGAGGTCATGAAGAAGCTGCAGTTGCTTCACAGCTTTTTTGGGAAGACCATCCAAAAGACCATTGCTGTAGTCCAGCCTGCTGGAGATGAATGCATGAATGAGCTAATCTAGGTCTGGTCTGGACATAAGACCTCTGACTCTTGCTATTTGATGACGATGATAAAACGCTGATGTAAACAGCTGTTTGATTAAATCCTCTGCACCAGATCAGCTGATATCCTGAACAGGTAATCCATGCTTCACTGAGCTGATGCAATCCTCTCCTGTGTGTTTTTACAAGTTTCATTATCTCATTTTCTCTCTGCTTTCCTGAAGCTTAACCTGGCATCCAGTTCCTGGTAGAGGATGAGTCACCGCGCCCTCGCCTCCCCTCCAGCCTTCACATGTACCCTCTCTCTTTACCATTCGTCACCTGCGTTTATAAACAGAGCCAAACACTTCCTCCGCGTTGGCATTCCTGAGCTGGATCCTCACTGGAGAGGGACATAAACCAGAGGACTTCCTGTGTACCTCCAGCTCCTCATGATGGCACAGGAACTAGAGCAAAGCCAGGTTTATCCCAAGTGTCTCCTTCTATCCAGAAACACATTTGTTAACTCAGCCAACCATCAAGACTCACCAACGATGGAAAAGAGCACTCGGTTCCACGCTTTCGTCTTAAACAAACAGCTGCAACAGAAGCAGATGAGATCTTTTTCTTCTGAGGCCAACGTTTGGAACCAGAGGAAATTGAGACGTTTGAACTTTTAACCACAGAATTAGGCTTTTTGTAATCATCAGGATGACTTGTTAGCATGTTATCAGTTGTAAACACAGAAGCTGTAGCTCATGTTTGTGACTTTATGTTGAAGTTATGGGCAGCTGCGTTGAGGAATTACAAGATAAAACATATTTAATTGAGTTTTCTTTGTTCCTGCCATGTTTCTTCATGATCTTCCATCATCAAACGCTGCAGCTAACCAACATTATCAAACACAGGATCGCTGTAACTCAGTCCATTTTACACATATTGAGCTAAATCTCGGTGTGTTGGTAGCTAAAAGTATTCCTCATCACACAATCTGTGAATTTGGTAATTGTGAAAAATCTTTGCATAAAACAAAAGTGTTTAAAGTGGGGTCCGAGGGCCGTTTGTGGCCCTCTGAGTGATTTTTTGTGGCCCTTTTTTTGCTAATCAAAGTGGAATGTTTGCTCATCAGCATAAGTTAAAGAAGCAGATTTACAAGTTTTATAATTATATAATTTTACGCATGTGAGGCCGAACTAAAAATGCAGATAAACTTTTAACTGGAAAAAGTTCAGCACAATGAAAAAAAGTTCACTTTTATCAGTTTTTTTATTTGATTTCATGTTAAACGGGAGCAGAATCCCTTACTGACTTGTGAGCTCCACTCATAAAACTTTACTAAAGACAGCAAACAGGTATTGGATAATTACTGCATGGGTGATTATCTTTCAGCTGGTAGCAAGTTATTTAACCCCAACTGGTGCAAAGAGTTGCTTCTCATTCCTTCAACAACGGTAACACTTTACAATGAGGGTCTCTTTATTAATGTTAATTAGTGCATTATTAAGCATTACTAAACCATTAAATAAAGTATTAACAACTGCTTTTATGCATTACATAGCGTTAATAAACATATTATTTGATGCATTATTAAGCCATTAACTATTGTTTATTACTGAACCTTAGTTAATGCATGGTTGTGTATTTGCAGTGAATAAGCAGTAAGTAACAGCTAACTAATGCATCCACTTATCCTACCCTGTATTTTGGATGTTACTTGGATGGGCATTAATAAACAATTAATCACTCACTTACTAATGCTGTACTGTGTACGTCAGCAGGTAGCCCTTACCTGACCTTAGGTAAGGTAAAAACATGTATCCCTTTAGAAACACTTTCTAAATGCTTAATAGACTCATAAGCATTATTTAAGTATTACTTATCCATAGTTAACCATTACTAAATGACTTTTGGACCCTTATTGTAAAGTGTAAACATGTATCCCTTTGGAAACACTTTGTATCCCTTTGGAAACATTTCAACTATCATGGTAATTACTGCAGAGTAAAACACATGATGCTAAGTAATTAAATATTATTTAATGCTTATTACTGCATTAACTAAGGTTCAGTAATAAACAATAGTTAATGGCTTAACAATGCATCAAATAATATGTTTATTAACGCTATGTAATGCATAAAAGCAGTTGTTAATACTTTATTTAATGGTTTAGTAATGCTTAATAATGCACTAATTAACGTTAATAAAGGGACCCTTATTGTAAAGTGTTACCAAAACATCTAAACTAAACTGGGTTCAGAACTGTCCAACGCATTATTAAAAACTGGTGTGATGAGTCCAGATGGACCCTGTTCCAGAGTGATGGGTGCATCAGGGTAAGAAGAGAGGCAGATGAAGTGATGCATCATGCCTAGTGCCTACTGTACAAGCCTGTGGGGGCGGGGCTATGATCTGGGGTTGCTGCAGTTGGTCAGGTCTAGGTTCAGCAACAGGATGTGCTCCAAGAATGAGGTCAGCTGACTACCTGAATCTACTGAATGACCAGGTTATTCCATCAATGGATTTGTTCTTCCCTGATGGCACGGCCATATTCCAAGATGACAATGCCAGGATTCATCGGGCTCAAATAGTGAAAGAGTGGTTCAGGGAGCATGAGACATCATTTTCACACATGGATTGGCCACCACAGTCCAGACCTGAACCCCATTGAGAATCTTTGGGATGTGCTGGAGAAGGCTTTGTGCAGCGGTCAGACTCTACCATCATCAATGCAAGAACTTGGTGACACATTAATGCAACACTGGATGGAAATAAATCTGGTGCATTGCAGAAGCTTATTGAAACAACGCCACAGCGAATGCATGCTGTAATCAAAGCTAAAGGTGGTGCAACCAAATATTAGAGTGTGACCATTTTTTTAGCCAGCCAGTGTATGATCAAAGGTTTACAGATTATTTTCACAACACACACAAATATGTTATTTTCATTTCAATATAATGTTTTTAATGTATTGTTACATACAGGCAACATTTAGGGTTTAGAAAACTCATAATAAAATGAACATTTTGAGTTTTCGATGAAAGAATCTGTCACTGTGCCCATGTGGACTTTTGGCTCCTGTCTTTAACATCTTGGACGTCCCTTCAGCTTTTATAAATGAGGTAATGCAAATGTACAGTTTTTGCAGCCCTTCACCCTCCTGAGGAGACATTATTGTGTCTGCCTAACACATCTTAACATCTATTATCTCTGTAAGGAAGACAATTTAGTTTATTGAAACCAGGTCTCTGGTCAGAGGAGAAATCCCTCTCTCTGGCTGATTACGGTGAGGTAATACACGTCTCTGCTGGATCCTTTACACTCACACCTCTCATGAACCCCCTGGGATGGTCGAACCAATCAGCCTGCAGCTTCAGGACCTGGTTTAAAACCCACCAGATCAGCGAGAGAATCAGGTTCTGGTGGTGAGCGGATAATGGAGGTTTAACGTTGGGATGGAGGCTGTTTTCAGAGGGATTTAGTCCTGCTGGGAGCCTCGTGTTGGGCCTTGTGTTCGGTCTAAATGAGATATGTTGCTGGGTTTCTGCAAATACGTCTCCTCGAAAAGGAAAATGTGATTTTAGAGGGAAACCAGATTTCATTTATTTTGTGTCTCGCTTTTTTCCAAAAGAGAAATTAAATAGAATCTGGCCACAAATACTCAGATTTCATTATGAATCCTGCAAGCGTGACGGGATGGTGTGTGGACGCTCAGATCTAACAGCCTAATTAAATTCTGAACAGACCTAAAACTGGTAACAAGTATATTTGCTGTTTTTTTACTAGTTTTATTTTCCTGTTAATAAATCATGAAGCAATCCTGACTCACCCTGATGGGTAACCTAACCTGTAATAAACGAGCAGGTGCAGCAGGAAACACCTGCCTGTCTGACAGGTGCTCCTCCAGTAACAGCTGGAAATCAGGTGAACTGTAAAACTCCCAACTGCTATTAATTACCTATAAGTACGCCTTCTGCCTCGTGGCCTGACCGCCTCCCTCTGTGTCTGTAGAAGCTGTGATTACTGTCGACTCACATGTCGGGTTGATGACCGTTTCTAGAGATTTATCTTTTCTTTTGCAGTTGGAGCTAAACTAATGGGTCCAACAGCGGTTTTTAATTTGAGAAACACTCTAAGACCAGAAGTGTGTGATCTGCTGCCTCCACCTCTGTAATAATGCAGCAAAAACCATAAAAACATATTAATAATGACCTTTAGTCAGGGATAAGATATTCTGAAGTTAACTAACAATAAACCTAGCTTGGTGTTTGTGCTCTGAACGTGACCGTCTGCTGGGGTGTTCAGAAGACCTTCACCCTGACGGCAGGTCGCTCACCATAAATCTCACCCATGCATCATGACAGCAGCTTGTGAAGGTTTGACACAGAACAAACACAGACATGGTTGGTGACATACTGTTGCAGAGTCTGGCTCTGATACGCAGCGTGTTAAGTGTCCAGCTGACAGTCATGCATGAGCCACAGGCATGTACGGCGGGGACAGAGATGGGCCGGTGGCTGGCGCCACCATTCACGCATTGATCCCCACGTCACGGTCCATTTGTTGAAAGGAGGTTATGATTTGGCAGCTTCTCTGGATAGCTGGAGGTCTGCTGGCACCGAGCGCCGTAACCACAACACTGCTGGTACCGGGCCCAGGCCAGGGCCCAGATTCAGTTTCTTCTTTTTCTGGCACCATTGTTGTTTTGCCAACAGGACATGAGATGTTTCAGTCTTCCTAAACAGAGACGCTTTTTTCACTATTTGCATCATTTTTGATCTCATCGTGAACATTTTGGATTCACACCTAGACTCCAGACTTTGCACCATCTTTTTTAGCATCTGTGTATTATCTATTATTCTATATCTATTATTTTGTGTCAGACATGATTCTATATCTGGGTTCATTTTCCACACTTTCTGTTAAAGCCCTCTGTAGCTTATTTTCTAATCTCAGCAAATACAAAATGAAGCATGTACATTTATATTCTAGTATAATATTTATCTATTAAGTCTTAGGAGAACTTTGTGATGGTAGAATTAAAATTATGCTTTCACATCAGATAATACAGGGTATGAACATAAACAGTTATATTAGGTAACTATCATCCTAAGGTTTTTCAGCATCTGACCCAAAACAAACCAGAAAACAAAGATCCCCAGCATCCTGCCTAAACACTTACATATAACAGATGTACAACAACATGGCAAACCATCTAAAATGAAGATTTATTCTTGATTCTATGTAACAATTTTACATTTAGGTCATAACTTCATATAAAACTTTATTAAACTTGGTGAGTAAACAGAAAAGTTGAGTCTTAAAAATAGATTTTGCTTCTTCATCCACACTGAAGGTTGAAGAAGTCTTATTTCCACATTTATTTTGAATTGTAGAAGTGAATTCCAGACTGCCTGTTTACCTTCTCGTGACCCATGGAGGGGTCCTGAACCACATGTTGTGAACCACTGGTTTTCATTAAACAGAAAGACCCAACGTGACTACAAACTGTTTTAGTAGCCAAACAGCACCCTCTAGTGGTTAAATTATAGACAGAAGCTTATTTTTGCTTAATTCTGCAGAATTTTACACACAGATTTGTCTAAACTGGACTCAGACAATAAAAGTGGCATCGTGCATCTTCAGCAGCATGACGATTTATTCTCATTAAGTATTATTTGCACCCAGTAGCAGAACTGGTTTGATCCCTTCTGATGTGTAAACTCTGGATTTGTTCCATCTCAAGCAAGTGTGTGTGTGCGTTAATGAGAGACAGATTGCTCTGCTGAAGACATTAAACAGAGGAGGAAAGGATGGGATCCATACCCATGAATTTTCTTGGCCCCGTTGGAAAACGTTTATGGTGATTAATTTTACAGACGGAGAGCTGCAGGCTCCATTCTCACCCTCCAGGATTAAGATGGGACTGCTGACAGGCACATGGGCAGAATAAATGTCACCACGCTGAGCTGATCTGGGGTCAGATTTAAGGCACAGCAACATCCTGAATAAAAAGTGGTGGTCTTATTTATGACCGTGGATATAAGTTTGGGATTAGGTTTCCTTGTTACCATAGTGACGATGGAGGTTATTTCTTAAGATTTGAGACAAACGTGAATTTTATTATTAATTTAACTGGGAAAATATTTCAAACAGCCTCACTAAAAGCAGTTTTTTCTAAGATGCTGGTAAAGTGAAAAATAAAAATACTTCTTCTAGATCTAGATCTTCTAGATGCTGAATTATTCTGTTTGGGTTCTGCAGAGGTTTTGTCTGTGGCCAACCTTCCACCACTTGTGCATTTTGTTTTGTCGACGATGACCCCGAGGAGAACCACAAACCAAAACACGAGAGTTTCCCAGAGTTTGACCCTTTGTCCTGAACTACTTCATGGATTTAAAGAAGAACACATGCAGTTAAAGACCAGACAGAAATAACTTGATAATTCTGATTTTATTGTCAAGAACACACCACTTACTGCTGCTGCGTGCATTTTCCTAAACAACAAATAAACTTGCTGCACTGAAACTTCAGAGTGAACGGGTTTTTAACTTTACTGGACGGCCGCTGACGAGACAGGCTGCTCTGTCTGAAGGTCACTTCTGACCTCCTGTAATTATTCTCTGCATAATTACTGCATGTGGATTATTTTTAGATCGCTTAAATGAAGGTTTTGTTCGACATTTTTGAACTTATCAAAACACAAAACACCAGCGTCTGTGTTCCAGGAAAACTGTTTAGGCTGTAGCTGCCAACGTTTTCCTTGTGATCCCACACAACCCTGGACTCTAATCCTGACCCGCTTTAGGAAACCAAACGTTCTTGTGATGAAATGCATTTAATTTAGGAATCATTTAAAATTTTAACACTTTTTATGATCATATTTGATCACTTGAGCAGGCTTGTTGATTTGCTGCATAAACCAGAACTTATTATTATTATTATTATTATTATTATTATTATTATTATTATTATTATTATTATTATTTTAAGGCCAGCAAAAAAATAGTCTAAAACATGTTAAAAAGAACAAAAGCAAATGAAGAAAAATGTTAAAAGCAAAAAAAGAACAAAGAAGAAAAGTGAAAATGTATTCTAGTCGCCCCGATTAACATAAAGATCTTCAGTATTTGTGTGATTTCCCTTCAAAGGCTAATAACACAAAGTATAATACTTCAAAATAAAACAAGCGATGTCCAATCAGCCGATTGAAACAGTCAATGACACCAGATAAGGAAATACAGATAAAAACACAGTAAGAGAACTAAAATATTACACACTAGTGTTGTGATTCAATAAATATCAATGAAAACTCTAAAAGCAAAAATGAAACCTATTTCTGAGTCATGATTTAAAAGCCAGATCATAAAAGTGGTAAGTCTTTAGATTCTGATTATAGCAAACAATTAACATATTTTCTAATAATACAGATTCCGACCATTTGTCCCCAACATGCCCTGTTGACTAGCAGTTAGCTGTGGAGGACGATGTTTAACTTTATTGACTATCTGAATTTTCTTTTTACTGTTTTTATAGCTTTACAAGTGATTTTGTATATATATATATATATATATATATATATATATATATATATATATTGGAGATATATAGTGTGTTTCAGAAACAATTTTAAAACATCAAATATGCATTTCACCTAAAAGAAGAATCTACAAGTCCTGTAACCAAAAAGAGAATAAATAGGAATTATCTTGACAAACACTTTTCTGCAATATTTAATTCCATACATCCATTCTCGTCCGCTTATCCAGAGTCTTGTCATGGGGGCAGCAGCCTAAGCAAAGAGCCACAAAATTCCCTCTCCCCAGCCACTTGGACCAGCTCTTCCGAGGGAATCCCAAGGCGTTCCCTGGCCAGTTGAGAGACAGAAAATCCAGGAGGCATTATTACCAGATGTCCGAGCCACCTCTACTGGCTCCTCTCGATGTGGAGGAGCAGCAGGTCTACTCCGAGCCCCAGATGACCGAGCTTCTCACCCTATCTCTAAGGGAGAGCCCAGACGCCCTGCAGAGAAAACTCAGCCGCTTGTATCTATGATCTCGTTCTTTCAGTCACTACCCAAAGCTCGTGACCATAGGTGAGGGTAGGAACGTAGATCGACCCGTAAATCGAGAGCTTTGCCTTCCAGCTCAGCTCTCTCTTCACCACGACAGACCGGTACAACGCCCGCATCACTGCAGACGCAGCACCAATCCACCTACCAAACATTAGTTTTGTATTTGGAACAAGTTTGAACTTAGGTTGTTAAAAAGTCAAGTTGTTTCTGACAAACATGTAATAGAACGTTCTAACTGTGGCAAATATTAAACTTTAACAGCCGTGCAGCTCATCTGGAGCCCTTTGACCCCTACATCAGCTGGTGTTCCAGTGACGACCTGTTGACAGTCAGCGAGTCACTTAGAGCTTCTGCTGAACTGCTCTGACCTCTTGCCTTCACAGTAATGCTGATGACCAGACCGCTGCAGTACACTGAAGGAAAAGTACTCACCAAGCAACCAGGAACATTTACGGCTCGGCTGCAAACACTAACAGCCCCTCTGGGTTTCCTTCAATTTGAAAAACTCCGACTTTTAATCTGAAGGCTGATTTTAAACTTGTCTCTGCTGCCAGCTCCTGAGCAGAGCTGCACTCTGAGGTTCCAAGTTCTGGAAGGGGATAATTCCTGGATTTATGTACTGAATCAGATGATGGGCTACATGAGACGTTTATTGGGAATGACGCTTTGTTACTTTATTTAACCCTTTTGATTTCTGACACAAGAAATTATCGATAGAAAATAGTAAATATATATAACAGAGAACCAATTTTAACATTACATTTAAAGGAATTCCATGTGGTTTTGGCTTGCTTTTAGCACCCCCTAGTGTCCGTTAGTGAAAGTGAAACTTATCTCCTCGCTGTGCGTTCGTCTTTTTAACACCTTAATCTAACAGCTGAAACGTCTCCTCAGCCTTCATTAGTGTCTACAGGAGCGGTTCATCACTAAATCAAACAAATCAGCTGTGTTCATGATCTAAAACATGCTGGAAGCAGACTGCAGCACCAGGCATGTCAGCTCCACTTTACTAAGTCCAACAGAGACCGGAGCGGCACTCTGAAGTTGCAAGTGTGGTATTCTGGCCACAGAGGGTGGGGGTCTGAGTGACATTTCATTAACCCTGTAAAGGGTCATTTTAGCACATACTGGCTCAAGAACATGATTGAAAAATATGAAAAATTTGCACAGTATAGCTTTAAATTCCCTTTGATATGTGCAGTTTTTAGATTCTCCACTAGAGGGCAGAGGACACAGCAAACATTATCTCTGGAGTGTTTCAATATATGTCTAAGATAAAGTTTTCAAAAACGTTTTTGTTTTCAAATGAAAACTAGTATTTTTAGATACTGAAAGTTTTTTTATGAAATCACAGGTAATGAAAATCATCAGTTATAGAGTTGTGGAGCAGCTTTTTTTTCATTTAGTCACAAAATTAATGTTTTAACTGTGATGAAACAGGAAATTGTGGAAAATATTCATGTAAGTGCAGAAAAATCATGTAAACTCTAAACAGACCTGCAGGATTTGATTAGAACTGTGATTCAAGCTTGCTACATCAACACCATGACGACTGACTATGAGCACAGTGTGACTTAAGGAAAGCAAACAGAACGGGCTTCCCAGGACTGTTGCTGACTCTATAAATCCTAAAAACAGTTCACGTGACCTTAAACCTAGCATGCTGTGTTTTAGCCTCAGATGGTTTTAAATCTTTGTTTGCAAATCCTAACAGAAAAAAACTTAGAATAAAAACTGAACTTTTGAAAGCATTTGTTCTAAACTTTCAACAACATCAGTTAGTGTGAAAAAGATGAAAGAATGTTTTTCTGTGAATTTGCATGAAGCATTCTCATGATGCTTCGCTTACAAGGACAGAACAGATTAGCCTAACAACAAACTTCAGATTATTTTAGAAAGCTGCACAATGAATGAAGAAAAAACTCAAAAGGCTCAGAGTTACTTTTATTAGCTTCTTAGGTTGTTACAAACACACATACACACACACACACACGCACGCACGCACGCACGCATGCACGCACGCACGCACGCACGCACGCACACACACACACACACACACACACACACACACACACACAGGTTGTGGATGTGTTCAGCAGCTGGGTTCTAGGGGAGTGATGGACAGCTGTTGTTGTAACTCCGGTCAGACGGACGGTTTGTTCTCCGTCTCCTCGGCCTTCCAGACGTTTGTGACCAAACAGCTCACCTGAAGCCCCGAGCTCGTAAATGAGAAACGTTTAACTGAAACGTGAAGCTGTCTCTCAAACAGGAGCTGCCTTTTCTTTCTGGTGATTTTCCCATAATTTCATCTGAGAGCTTAAAGAAATCACCTGTTCAAAACCACAGGTGCAAAAGCAGACGAATGAAAGGGAGACTTGACTCTTCTAAAGGTTGACCTGAAACAGAGCTTTCCTGTCATTTTAGCACTTTTCTAAAATGAGCTTCTCTTAAATGATCTCAGTTCTCTTCCCAGTGTCTTTTTTCCAAACTGAGATTAAACATGTTTACTAGAGATTAATGTTATTCATGATATGAGAACTTTTAATCGGACCTTGTTGGCTGTTATCACTAGAAACCTTCATCCAGGGTGGGCCAAGGTTGAGTTAATCAGGTCCTGTTTTGTGTTCTTGTGATGTTATGAAACTGAGAGTTCACTGAGATGGTTCAACATTTAGTCTTTAGTTACTTTGAAGTCGGTTATGAATTAGAATTTGTTTGATTGATGAAGGGTTAGGGTTAGCATCTACACCTGCAGCAGGTGTGTGTGCGTGTGCATACGTGTGTGTGTGTGCGCGTGCGTGTGTGTGTGTGCGTGCGTGTGTGTGTGCGTGTGCATACGTGTGTGTGTGTGTGTGTGTGTGTGCGTGCGTGTGTGTGTGTGCGTGTGCGTGTGCATACGTGTGTGTGTGTGCATACGTGCGTGTGTGTACGTGCGTCCGTGTGTGTGTGCATACGTGTGTGTGTGTGTGTGTGCGTGTGTGTACGTGCGTCCGTGTGTGTGCGTGCGTGTCTGTGTGCATAACATACATTACAAAAAGGAACACAATGTATATCACAATAAAAATGTAATTATTATGCAGTTTGTTGGTATTTCTGCCACACTGTGATATAAATAATTATAGGGTGCTTTTATTCAAATAAAATTGCGTGTCTATAAATAATTTTTCCTGACGTTTTATCCTTTCTGTTGATCCAAAATAATCCATCTATCACCTTTTTGGAGATTGAGAGTTCAAACCTTATGACTGTTAAACTGGACTGGGCTGATGTGTGGAAAGTGCAAGGTTCAATCCCAGGAGAGTTGCTAGTGTCATAGAAATTCTGACTCCAAACCTCATGACTGAGCAAGTTTTTAAGTACGAAAGGAAAAAATGACAAGTTGAAATGTTCCACCAGAACATCTCCACATGTAAAGGCTTCTGGTGGTCCAGTGGGGATGCTTGTGTTTGTAACAGGGGCGTGTCCAGGGAGTGGCCTGGGGTAGCACATGCCACCCTTGAAATCTGATTGGCCACCCCACTGAGTTCCATTTAAATGGACTTTTCATTGTCCACAACAGGCTTGGGATTACAAACCCCAAAACAGCAGGTGGCAACATACGCCTTCAACGTTTTCTCCAACCTCAGGCCAACAGAACATTTCTTTAGTATTTTTTCATATTGACATAAAGTGTTTAGAATCCTGGTCCCATACCCTCTCCACGCCAGTTGGTGGCAGTAATGCGCCAAGAAGTGGCTTGAAGAAGAAGAAATTGGTTGTGTGGAGCTCACAAATTCACTAGAATGAAAAAAAATTATGCTAATTAACTCATGCCAGAGACACCACTGGTAGCATGTATTCTCAAATATTAGTGATTTCTATTTATAAAACACACACAAGCATTATGTCAGAACAGCAAAGGTAGTGTTGGTAGTCAGCCAGCAGGGTGCGCCATAACA
The DNA here is from genome assembly GCA_006937985.1 of Aphyosemion australe. Classification (NCBI taxonomy): domain Eukaryota; kingdom Metazoa; phylum Chordata; class Actinopteri; order Cyprinodontiformes; family Nothobranchiidae; genus Aphyosemion; species Aphyosemion australe. Next base: position 92,960 of record SSNS01000551.1, on the reverse strand, counting down.
CCAAGTATCTTCTGGCTTCATGTCTGTGAGCCTGTTCTTGTCCAGAGCAGTAACGACTTAAACAGTCCACCGTCCCTGCTGGGGACGCCAGGCTTCTAGAAGCTGCTTCAAACCACAAATTACAGCTGTGTGAATGTTCCAGGGAAACTTTCTGCCACTTACATTTCATTTTAAACGCATAACAACATTTTTATTGCACAGCTCATAAGCTCTGCTGCCTCTCCAAAGCAGACGTGAAATTGTATCTCTGCTTCTGCCTGAACACAGAAAATAATAAAACTTTATTACATTAATCTGCTTCATGTAGGAGTTTTAACATAAAAATCATCCAATCACATGATCTATAAGCTTTTTATTTGCTATTCTAGTAGTTTTATTGTTTTGATTTTCCTTTACACAGATCTGGGTTCATCTTCCTGAAACATGACATAAATATTATCTTTAGCAGCTGAATTCAAAGGATTTCTCATTTAAAAACACGAGTCTTCCTTCCTGCAGCCTTTTATAAGTTCATAAAGCTGCTAAGTGCTGGAAATCTGAGGATAGCAGTTTCCATAACCAACGTTTCCACCAGCTCCTGATCCAATATAATTTAATAGCCGTTGTGGTAATTGAGCAAGTCTGTTAGGTGTTATGTGTTAATCTGTCTTAATTATAGAATTGACTCACAGGACCTTCTCTGTGTGACACAGAGGAAATTTCAACCCTATAAAAAAGAAAAAGCCCAGAAATATTAAAAGGATAAGTCAACATTTTCTATAATTTCATTATTCAGCTCAGATTGGATTAATATTCTGCTCCAGACACGATTTAGGACACAAAACTAAAGAATATTCCCACTATGAACACTCTTCTTGTCTCACACGACCCAGCCTGTAACATCTGAGCCAGGCTAGCGGGGCGAACAGATTTCAACCCACTAAAGGCTGATAAAACCTTATCTGTGATTAAATTTCACTCGACTCTCATCGTTAATGTGCTCATTAGATTTTTTTCTCGTTTTTAGTTTGATAGAGAGATCGCTCCTCTGAAGCAGCGCTCGTATCTCCATCGACCCTGACTGAGAGCTAAAACGTAGCTGCTGCTTCATGGAGCTGAAACTTTAGGTGTCACCCAGATCAGACGGCCGGGCCGGGCCGCTGCAGAACCAGACGTACACGTCTAACCTTTTAGAGAAACACCTCGTTGACCTATGGAGACGTGAAAGATTTCTCCCTGCAACCCATGACAATCACTCTGGCCGCTCCCCTTCAGCGCTGACCTTTTTCAGCTTTTCTCACTGAAGGTTCTGATTGTTGGTTTGGGTCCGGTTGTAGATACCAGGAGAGCGTCCACTGAGCTTTAAAGGTTACAGGTTCAGTTCATGCAAACCGCCGTTCAAACGGATCACACCAGAGCTAGGGTGTCTACGAGTGCTTTAAGGGACACGCTGGTTTGCTGCCATCTTTGGTCTTAGGGCTTAAATCCAACAGAAACGTGATCTGGAAGGTCAGGAAGTCCGGACCTTTGGAGAAAGATTTCCTTTGAGATGTTTGGAAAAGAGCAGGTGACAGAACCCACTGGGTTTTAGTTGGAGCTAGAAAATGTGAGATTTCTGATGAACTCAAACCAAACTGGTGCATGTGACACTAGCTAGCGGTGCAGGAAGGTATTCATCAGGCCAGGTCGTGTGATGTAATAGCAAACAAATATGATGATCCAGATCATTTTCTTCTTGCAATTTAGTCTCAAAGCATCTAAATATATAATTATGTCTGAATTTACCATCATTTTATGTAACTTTGACATCGAGCCTTTCTGACGTTTTCTCATGTTTCTCAGATTTCTGACTCATAAAAAACTAAATTAACAAACAAGAGTAAGATTTACTATTGGATACAAACTAGTGGAAGTTTCTGACATTATTTATAAGTCCAGCAATATAACGGCTCCTCATAAGATGAAGTTGACCCCAACAACCCGGTCAACACCCTCACAAAACAATAAAACTCACCCAGAGCATGGGTAAGTCTTAAAGCAGGTATTAGGATTGTAACAAGCTCTGATTTATAAGCGTGCACAGAACATTTGCACCAAGTTTATTTACCATCATGGTGTCACAGGTGCAGTCTGGTGTCAGCGTGTTCTTGATGGTGGACTCTCGCACGCTGCTGGGGCTCAGTCGATGAAGACTTGAGGAAGAGCAGATCACAACAGCCTCACGCCTACAACCTCATCATTGCATCAGCATCATAGCACTGCATGCTTGTATGGCACGCAGCTGCATCCTGACATGGGCTGAGATGATCATTGCTGATGGGGCACCAGGGTTGTGAGGCGAGCAACTGGGTCCAAATCCAGTAAAACGGGGCCTTACGAGGATGTTAGGTCAAGGCTCGTTGGAACAGAAGTGACAATATATTTCCCAATTTAACCTTTTGCTCTTTAATTTATTGCAAAAGTTCTACTCTGACACACTTAAAGCTGCATGTAAGAAACTTTCACTGATAACAGAGAATCCAGCTAGTCTAAACATAATAAAAAGTTTGCAGGATGAAGGAGAATAAAAGAGTTTACTCCGACACAAACACCCAATAAAACTTAAATGCTTTTTAATGCGTCTCTCTTCATCAGGTAATAGTGACAAATGTTTAATTCCAGCCCAGCATCGACTCCAACCAGGTGAGTTTATGGTGAAATAACCACCAACCACAGTTTTACATTAACCGGATGTCTGTCAAACAATAAACACAATCAAATAGAAGTTTTGTGGTGGAGCTTTTTTACAGCAACGCAGCAGTTACTGAAAATAATAATAAAACCCATCAAATATTTGTACAACACTGTAAACAGCTCAGCTCGAGAATCTTTGGGTTTGTGTGGAAAATAAAACAACAGGAAACAAATGAACAGGAAGAAAAACAATAAAATGTAAATAAAAAACAACAATAAAATAAAAGGAGGACAATAAAACATTCTAAAGAGAAGCAATAACCTCCATGAGCTGCAGAGAGAAGACAAACACACATTAGGTGATGCTGTTATTTTACGGCTCTTTGACTCGTTGCAGCTAATAATCGTCTCAAATTCTTTTTATTGCAGATGTGGCTTTTCCCTCCTCCTAAAAGCATGTCACAGACCAACACCTCTGCTTCTTATAGTTCCATAAAGTTATCAGAAGTTTTTTTTTCTTAAAGCAGGTCTGCACTTGCTCTGATTTGCTGACTTTCCATTTAGCAGCCCAAACATCCTCTGGTGTGTGTGTTGCGCTCCCAAAAGCAGCAGTTTAATGTACTAATTAAGTGTCCAGATGCTGACGTGTAATAATCTGTTCTCACTCGGGGCTGCATGGTGCTAAAATTAGTGCACGCATGTGATTTTAACTCTGTCTTTATGGTTTGTGTTTGGAAAATATAGCAATGCAATGCAGCTAATGTGATTCCCTCCCCATAATGCATTGCATCCACAAATCTGTGCACTGCTTCAATCCACTCTGATTTTCATTTCAGAGTCCACAGCAGGTGCCAGAGATCCATCTCCCTCCTTAGTGCCGCTCCCATTCCCCTGGTCGGGACGTTATTGATTGATAGAGTACAATTATGTAACCTGCTATGCGAATCCTCCCACCAGTTATTAGAGTCATTTTCTTTATTACGCCCTCCGTGAACTCTGAGAGGACACGGTGAGCTGAAAGCTGAGTCGGTCTTTGTCTTGGGACTGCTGAGTTCTAAAGTCCTGACCGGCGACTTTGCCTCAGCTGCCAGAACCGTTTAACGGAGACAATTACACGATCTGAGATGACAGCGTGATTCTGGCATTTCTATTTCTTACGTCTTAATGGTGATGCTGTCACAGCTTGGCAGGTAGGATGAGTCCTGTGAGTGCTGAAGAGCTGGTTGGCATCCTTCTGAGTTCTGTGCTCTCCCAGTGCATGAATGGGTTTTCTCCAGGTTTCTTCAGTCCAAAAACCAATTCAACTCAAACACTTAAAGCCATACTCTGCAACTTTTTCATGATTAAATCATGTTCTTGAGCCAGTTTGTGCTAAAATGACCCTTTACAGGGTTAATGAATTGTCACTCAGACCCCCACCACCCTCTGTGGGCTGTGGCCAGAATACCGCACTTGCAACTTCAGAGTGGTGGTCGGGTCCCTGTTGGACTTAGAAAGAAGGAGCTGACATGCCTGGTGCTGCAGTCTGCTTCCAGCATGTTTCCTGCATGTTTTAGATCATGAACACAGCTGATGTGTTTGATTTAGTGATGAACCGCTCCTGTAGACACTAATGAAGGCTGAGGAATTTGTTTTTGTTTTTCTCAGAGATGCACAACTTTATATTCATTTCTGTCCCCCTGATCTGAAACTAATTATATTTATAATCTTTTCTTTGAATTTATCTGACGTGTTTTTCTTTAAAAGTGTCAGAGACGAAGTTACAAACAGGATTTTTATCATGACACAATGTTGTCACATACGTGACTTTTTATTTACTTCACAAATCGTGCAAAACTGTGGAATCACAACTTTAAAGCTGCATTGGTGGAGCTCTCGGTCTAGACAAAGAAAAACATCTGCCTCAAGGATGTCTGTTTGCTTTTAGAACAATTTCCTTTTTTCATCTTTATCGAACATTTACAACGTCCTTGTTGTTCAGCAGCATCGACAGAAGCAGCGGACTGGAACCTTCTGCATTGATGCAGAGGGAACAGGTATGCTGCAGCTTTCAGATAATGATGCACGCTGGTGGCTGCATGACTCTGCTGCAGCTCTGGAGTCGTTTCATTTCATTCATTCATTCATTTATCTTCTGAATCACGTCTTTCTGTAAAAGCTGATGAGGAGCTGGCGTCTGCGTCCAGCAGTCCTTAGTTCAGAGTAGAAATGGTTTGCACCATTATTTCACTTCTAACAGGAGCAATAAAAGAAACAATAACAGAGCAGCTTTAAGTAACCGAGGTGATCCCACATGGATCATTCTTCTCCGTGGGCTCGTCTGTCAGCAGCAACGACTCAAAACAAACACGACCTGTCATCTGATCGGATGGGTTTAGGCATGAAGCCATTGGCCTCTGAGGTCTGTGTTATTGTGGTGAATGAATGGGAATGCACTAAAACACACACTCACACACACACACACACACACACACACACACACACACACACACACACACACACACACACACACACACACACACACACACACACACACACACACCCTTATGACTCATCCAGTGTCTGTATTTAGTTCTGAGTCGTTCAGAGAATGTTCTGTTCAGACGGACACACCCCAGAGCTCCGAACACGTGTGTTTGTGGGCGAGGTCATTCCAGGATTAATCCAGTTGCAACAGGCGTCTTTTTACCTCCACAAGTGTCAAGCTGGCAAACTTTTAAAGAACATCCCATAATAAAACCATCTGGAGGCATTTAGGGTCGATGCTCAGAATGTTTAGAGCTAACACGATGTTCTGGATGAGTAGTCGTCAAACTTTTATCCATCACAGACCTTCTGTGTGTGTGTGTGTGTGTGTGTTAGGGTGACCAGATGTCCCGCTTTGTGCGGGACAGTCCCGCATTTTCATCACTTTTCACACGTCCCGCAAATTGAGACTCATGTCCCGCATTATTGACAGTCTCCCGCTTTGAGTTTCAACATGCATAAACTGTGTGGAGAGAGCTGCCTGTTGGTGTCAATCGAACCAGGAGGCGGGACTTTACGCAGGTCCGGAGCGCGTGGAGCGCACCCGAACCACCAAAGCAGAAGCGTCAGCGAGCACGGAGGACAGATGAGCGCGGTGGAGAAAATGCTGTTAGAATAAACTAGTGGGTTAAAAGTGTTCAGAGAGACTCTGTCAGAGTCTTTGTGTTTTAGGAGCCATTTTTTGTGTCACAGCGTGGAGTCCGATATGAAACGGAGCTGAGAATCCGAGAGTCACAAAAAAAATGCTGGTCAGAAGCAGGTTTCTCATTTAGACAGGTCCCAAATGAGTTTCTAACACACACAAGGTGCTGGAGTTGTTTTGTTTCAGATACAAGCTAAACTCTTTTATAGCACATTAAACAAATGCTGAGAGAATTAAATGGAAGCCTTCATTACTTTTTCTCAGAATTTGGAGGAAAAAAGTAATTCTAAGGAACTCTATTAATAACTTCAGATTAAAGTTATGATGTTTTTTCTCCCCCCTAAATATTTACTAAAAAAGAGTTGTTGTCATTTTTGAAAAAACACCATTTTGTTTCTGAATTAAGAAGAAAAAATAGCAAGAAAGTATGTATATTTGTTGGTTTTATTGGAAAATTTATTAAAAACAAACAAATAGATCTAAAAATATTACTGGTACTTTTACGGCCATTCTGTTGAGGAAAATATTCAATGAAAACTCTGAAAAGCTGCTTAAACCTGCATTTTTTTTTATTGTGGGCCTGTCTTAGCTTGGCAAGTCATCCTATATATGTGAATATATAGACCAAACTCTGCAAAGCAAGAATTTGGTCTAGTTCACTAGGCTAGGCCTGTCTATATTTTTAAAATGAATTGATGGGTTTCAAATCAATTTAGCTAAAGTTACTCTGGAGAGGAATTATGAAATACTAAAAAAAAGCTTTTGATCTTTGCTTGTTCAAGTTGAATTTGAATACATTACATATATGATGATAATAATAATTATAGTAATTTTATGTATATTTAACAGTGAAAACAGACTTTTTTTTTCACTTTATCTCATTGCATTCGAATTTTACGTTGTCCCACATTGAGTAGTCTCTGTCCCACATTCGGCGAGTTGGGATCTGGTCACCCTAGTGTGTGTGTGTGTGTGTGTGTGTGCATAACATACATTACAAAAAGGAGCACAGTGTAAAAATACACAATAAAATGTAATTATTATGCAGTTTGTATTTCTGCCACACTGTAATCTAAATAATTATAGGGTGTTTTATTCAAATAAAATTGTGTGTCTATAAATCAGGATTTTTACTGAAGTTTTATCCTTTCTGCAGGTACAAAATGATCCATCCATCACAAACGTTTCAGCAGATATTTTTCACAATTATTCACCAAGTATTTAAAGTAAAAACCAGATAAATATGAGGTGCCTGAATCAGCAACATGAAATGCTTTGTAGTTTAATATGTATTTTTATAACAACACTAGCGTTACGTTCTGGAGCATCTTTGGAGTTAAAACTCTAAAACCAAATGAAAGCAAATTTAATTTCATATCTGAAGAAACATCATACTTAAACGTATTAATTTTTTTACACAAAGGAGTAAAAAGACCTGTTGATGAATGAGGCATTGCTATTAGCAGAGCACATTAATAACAGAACTCAGCTCACATTGTCTCCCAGACATAATTGTATTATCCATCATGCCTCTGTTTAGCTCTGACACATGGAGGCATGTCTGGGTCAACTCGCTGCTGCGGCTCCACCAGCAGCAGCTCCACCAGCAGCAGCTCCACCAGCAGCATCTCCACCAGCAGCATCTCCACCAGCAGCATCTCCACCAGCAGCATCTCCACCAGCAGCATCTCCACCAGCAGCATCTCCACCAGCAGCAGCTCCACCAGCAGCACCTCCACCAGCAGCATCTCCACCAGCAGCATCTCCACCAGCAGCAGCTCCACCAGCAGCATCTCCACCAGCAGCATCTCCACCAGCAGCAGCTCCACCAGCAGCAGCTCCACCAGCAGCATCTTCACAGAGGATGTTTAATCATGTTCATGTGATAGAAATGTGTGAGTTCATGAATATTCATGAGGAGGTGCAGAAGTTAATTGTGCTTTATGAGAGTGTCGAGGAAGTTCGAATCTGGATGAGGAAGGGATGACCTGGACTGCGGTGGTGGTGGTGGTGGTGTGTGTGTGTGGTGTGTGTGTGT